>BPTQ01000001.1:298976774-298987640 GCA_019973895.1 Chrysanthemum seticuspe
TTTTTTTTTTTTTTGCCTGCTTTTGTAAACTTTTACCTGCTTTTGCATACTTTTGCCATTTTTTGACCGCTTTTGCATTCTTTGACCTCCTTTTGCCGCTTTTTGTGCTTTTGCATTTTTTTGCCTGCTTTTTGTGCTTTTGCTTGCTTTTGCCTGCTTTTGCATACTTTTACTTGCTTTTGCCCGCTTTTGCATTCTTTTACCTCCTTTTGCAACCTTTTGCCTGCTTTGTCTACTTTCGCCTACTTTTGTATGCTTTTGCATCCTTTCGCCTTCCATTTTCAAATGTTTTCGTCCGTTTTTTTTTTTTTTTATGTTTTCATGTTTTTCGTCATTTTTTATACGTTTTCGTCCGTTTTTATACGTTTTAAGCCGTTTTCATAGGTTTATATACGATTTCGTCCGTTTTCATATGTTTTCGTCCGGTTTTTATATTTTCTTCCGTTTTTAGACGTTTTCGCCCATTTTCTTACGTTTTCGTTCGTTTTCATACGTTTTCGTCTGTTTTTTTCGGTTTTCATGTATTTTCGTCCGTTTTTAGACGTTTTTGTCTCTATTTTTATGTTTTCATGTATTTTCGTCCGTTTTCAAACGTTTTCGTCCGTTTTTTACGTTTTCTTCCATTTTTAGACGTTTTCGTCTGTTTTCAGACGTTCTCGTCCGTTTTTATATGTTTTCGTCCGTTTTCATACGTTTTCATCCGTTTTTATAAGTTTTTGTCCATTTTCAGGCGTTTTTGTCCGTTTTATGACGTTTTTGTCCGTTTTCATACATTCTTATACGTTTTTCATTCATTTTTATACGTTTTTGTCCGTTTTCAGACGTTTTCATTTTGATATTTGTAAGTGACACTTATTTATCTCTTGTGATATAACACTGTAAGAAAGTTGAAGAGTATTACATTCTTTATCATGTATGTGTTATCAGTTGGGATAATCAACTAAGAATGTGATGATTCTGATGATTGGGGTTATTTGTGTTTTTGAAAATACTTAGGAAGATTTTTGTGTTTTATGATATTATAAAATATTAGAAAAGTTTTTCAACTGAAAACAAGAGATGTTATGATACTTTTGTTAGACTTGTGGTGGATTTTCAATTTAATAGATACATTCTGCATGTTTCGATAGGTTTTATCGCGGGATTTGAAAATATCTATAGTTGAATCAGCAAACTAAAGAAGCTATGGTTGAAGAAAGCACACATCTTTATAAACAAACTAAGGAAGCTCAAACACCTGTGATATGACACATGATATCACAGGTGATATCACCTCACTTGTAATATCACATGATATCACACGTGATATCATGTGTGATAACACATGTGATATCATATCACCTGTGATATCATGTGTGATATCACCGGTGGTAGTGTGTGATCTGGTCCGAACCGTCAAGTCTAATCACACAAGCTGGCCACTTGTGAATGGCCAACCGTAACAGGCTTAAAACAGCTCAGACACAAATACAATGAAGTCCTGGAGAATATAGTGAATTCCCGGGTCGTTTAGTCCCACGGAGACTAAATGGTGTGTCGAAACAAACTCAGATGATAGAGTGATCACTAAGGATAGTGATCTGTAAAGGTTTTGATCAGGAATATTACACTACTGATTGATTGAAATGGAATGGAGTACAGATTAGGAAAGCACAACAATCAGATAAAAGAAACGTAAATACGTACGTTTAAAAACTTCGTATACGTACAAAATAAAAAGTGAAATCTAAGAAGTAAAAGACCTAAAAATATGAAAATGACATTTTTGGAATCCTAAAAATAAAAGAAAATTATTAGAAAAAGAAAATTATTTTTACAACTATTTAATTAATTATTATTAATTAAAAACTCTTTTAACTATTTAATAAATACTCTAAAATAGAAGAAAATACAAAATAAGGCTAGAAAAATAAACTTATGATTCAGAAAAATCTAAAATACTATAAAACTAATTTTAAAATTAAAAATATATTTTTCACACTTTTTATCTAATTATTACTAATTAATTATTATTTAAAATACACTTAAATACTAGAAAATATAAAATAAACCTGGAAAAATAAAATTTTAACTTTGAAAAATCTAAAATATGATAAAACTAATTTTAAAACTGAAAAGATATTTTTTATGCTTTTTAATTATTTATTACTAATTAATTACTATTTTTAACTATTTAAAATTATAATAAATACTAAAAAGATAGAGAAAAATATGAAACTTTTTCTAAAAATACTATATGATGACAGAAAACTAAGAAAAATAGAAAAACAAGATTTGCATATTAAAAAGCTAAAAAGAAAAATCAAAAAGCTAGGAAATATTAAATAAACACTATCACTGATTTTTAATTGATCTTTTTCTGGATTTTCTTTTTGAAAACTACTTTAATACTGATATTATGAAACTTTAACAAAGACAAAAATTTTACAAACTTGAAATAAGCTGTTTGAGTAGCTTATGAGCCAACAGTGATGATAAAGAGCTTATTTTGATGGAATAAGCTCAAACAAGCTCAACAGCTGAAACAAAAGCTCAAATAGGATGCAAACAAGCTATATGAACTGAAATGAAGCTAAGAGATACAGAGAAGCACACTGAAAAGCTATTATGAAGACAATAAGCACTTATGATTAAAACAGAAATGGGACAAGCTTTAAGCTACCTGCAGCCCTAGCCAACAAGCTTCAAAATGAAAACTTAAGCTTGAGACTTCAAGATGACCAGGCTGGCTTTCCAAAGAAACAAAGATCACAAGGTTTGAACAACAAATGAGCTCTGTGCAAGCTTTTGATTGAGCTTATGTAACTGGTGCACAGGGCACTCTTTTCAGACAGGTACCCAAAAGAAGCAGGAAAATAAGCACTTAAAAAGCTGATGAACAGAGAACTAACATTTTTATATTTTTGTTTAGCAACTAGACTTTAATACCCTAAGAGCTTTTAAGCTAAAACTTATTATTGAACACACAATGAAATTCCAAAGTTTATTCAAAAACGACCTAATGAAAATTTGACTTTTATTAAAAACCAAGAGAGTTGACTAAAATGAACTTTAATTCACTACTAATCACTGATTTTGTTGTTTTAAGTTATAATAAGACTGATTTGAGCAATATAAACAACTTTTGAACACAAAACAATGATCATAGATCAATAAATTCCAACAGTGGACACATAAAGCATGATCAAAAGCATTTTTGACTTTTGCTTGAATAAGA
The DNA here is from genome assembly GCA_019973895.1 of Chrysanthemum seticuspe. Lineage (NCBI taxonomy): Eukaryota > Viridiplantae > Streptophyta > Magnoliopsida > Asterales > Asteraceae > Chrysanthemum > Chrysanthemum seticuspe. Next base: position 298,979,992 of record BPTQ01000001.1, read on the forward strand.
ACTGATTTTGTTGGTTTCTAAGAGCTAAAGAGACCTAATGAAACACAGAACAAGCAATAACAATGTTTCCAACAAACTTTAATACAGTTAAACAAGACAATCCAAACACCTCTTTCTATGACTGTTTTTGGAATTTTTCAAAACAAACCACAAATGTAAACCATAAAACTGATTTCAGACTTTGTATAATCCTTTATTAGAACTAATGAAGCCTAAAACAACAACCATAACAACCTTAAACTCAGAAATGATCTATATGCTATTTTTACTGTCAAAATAAGATTTTAATAAACTACAAGTTTTAAAGAACAAATAACTGATTTTAATGATTACTATCACTTAAATATAACTAATGATCACAAAGAAACAGAAATTAAAGCTAATGAACAATTATAACAGTGAAATGCAAAATAGACAAAAAGGCTTACAAAAGCTTTCCAACTGAAAACAGAGAACCAAGATCATAATACCAATCCTATAGGCTTATCACTAAGCCACTAACCCAAGGCCATCCACAATTCACCCTGCTCCAGCTGTATATGCCATTTCCAAGTGATTTTTGAATTTTTAACTATTTAATTGGTATTTTTAGTGATTTTTGATTTTAACTTCTAAACTGAGTTTTAGTGTTTCTAATAGCTTAGAAAAGCTATCTAGGAGCTTATGTGGCTTATTTCAGTCCATATAAACAACAAACAACAACATTACCATGATATGAGATTTTTGAAAGGAAATTTGCATAAACTGAATTTGATATTCAAACACTGAAATTGATCATTAAAAAGATTCAAATACACTTGAGAGACTTAAACAAAGTACTTAGAATTGAAAACATACACTGTAAAACTTAGATTAAAGAAAACGACTAAGGGAAATTTAAATTACACTAGATAGATAGATACATTGCTCCTTAGCTCCTCTTTCTAGACTTTCATGATTTCTCTTTGATCTCTGAATCTTTCCCACCACTTCTGAGCCATTGGATTGGCTGAAATCATCAAAACCGTCCAAGTGTCTTTTTGGCGCCAAATTCTTCAAGGCAGGTTTGAGCTATTAATGAGAGTTGGTTCCAATCAATTAAAGGTTTTGGTGTTAGTGGAGGTGGAGGGGACAAGGTAAGGTGAGGGAGGTTGAAAAAAATGGAAAACCATCACTGGTTTTGGGGAATCAGAGGTTGTGAGGATGATGTACAGTGGAGGGCGGTATTTCCTCTTGTTTGACTTTCGTTGACCGAGGGATAATAATACAAACGGGTTGGGTTGGTTTTGGGCCAAGGTGGATTTGGGCTTGATATATGATAAGGTGTCCGTTTGGTTTAGCTAGCTTTCAAGGACCAAAAATGCAAATTATTCAAACATGAGGACTGAAAATGCCAACTTTCCAAACTTATAACAAGGACCAAAAATGACAAACATTGATAGTGCAAGGAACCTTTTTGCATTAAATCCCATTTTAAAAGGTCCAAGGACTAATTTTGCAATTTTCCAAAGTTTAGGGACCTTTCTTGCCAATTGACCAAAGAATCATTCAAGGACCATTTTTGACATTTTAGAATATTTTAGGGACCTTGAATGATAAAATTCCACATTTTGATATTCCAGGGACTAGATTTGACAACTTTTAAAACTTGGGGGACTAAAAATGCCAATTTTGCAAACTTGAATCATTTTTCATCTGATTTTGATATTTTTGCATTTAAAACACATAAAACACTGATTTGTGATATTTTGATCATTTTGATGTGTTTCTGAGTGTTTTCAGATGATTTTGCAGTTTAGATTGTACAAAAATGATGAGTATTTAGACACTCATCAGTATCTGTGATATCATAGTTTATATCACTTGTGATATCACCAGTGATATCACTTGTGATATCATGTGATATCAAAAGCGAGGTGATATCACCTGTGATATCATGTGTGATATCACAGGTGTTTGAGCTTGCTAAGTTTGTTGTGCTTTCTTCAACCATAGCTTCTTTAGTTTGTTGATTCAACGATAGATATTTTTAAATCCCTCTATAAAACCTATCGAAACATGCACAATGTATCTATTAAAAAGAAAATGTCACCACAAGTCTAACCAAAGTAGCATAACATCTCTTGTTTTCTGTTAAACACCTTTTTTAATATTTCATATTATCATAAAACATAAAAATCTTCCTAAATATTTTCAAAAACACAAATAAAAAAATGAACAGAATCATCACAGTGATATAATAAGTGATGTATATTATTATTTCTTTCATATATACTTGGTAAAATACTAAATTCTTATCACATTTGGTAAGAATGTAATATTTCACATTCTTAGTTGAGTATCAAAATTGATAACACATACATGATGAAGAATGTAATATTCTTCATTTTCCTTACAGTGTTATATCACAAGAGATAATAAGTGCCACTTAAAAATATCAAAATGAATAAAAATGAAGCAAACTATGAAAATAGAGATTTGAAATATTCTCAAATTCAAACAAGTGTTGCATTAAATTAGCATTTTTTTGAACAAAATAAGAATTCACCTAAAGAGACTTTAACCATTTTATTTCTACTAAGAGTATAATATCACAAGTGATAGATAACACTGGTTGCATTAAAAAAATATACGCTTGTCAATTGCGATGAAAGGTACAAAAACTATCATGTAACTGAAAATTATAAAAATATTAGAAAACACATAGGTGATAATATATAAAAATATACAGAGCAATGAAATATCTCAGGTGATATTAAAGGTTAAAAAAACATGCTTATTTGTTTATGAAATATTACAAGTGATATTAGACATTAACTTTTTTTTATAAAATATCACAATTGATATTAGACATGTAATATAATAGAGTTTAATAATTAGCATGAAAACGTATGAAAAATAGACGAAAACGTATAAAAAAACTAGAAAAAAAGGACGAAAAAGTATGAAAACGGACGAAAACGTCTGAAAACGGAAAAAACGTATAAAAATGAATGAAAAGCGTATAAAAACGTCTTAAAACGGACGAAAATGTATAAAAACGGACAAAAACGTATGAAAACGGACGAAAACGTCTAAAAACAGACGAAAGCGTCTAAAAACGGACGAAAACGTAAAAAAACGGACTAAAACGTATATAAACCTATGAAAACGGATGAAAACGTATAAAAACGGGCGAAAACGTCTGAAAACGGACGAAAACGTATAAAACGAACGAAAATACATGAAAACGTAAGAAAACGTATGAAAACGGACGAAAACGTATGAAAACGAACGAAAAGGTAAGAAAATAGACGAAAACATATGAAGATGGATGAAAACGTAAGAAAATGGACGAAAACGTTGAAAAACGGACGAAACAGATGAAAACGGACGAAAACATATGAAAACAGAGGAAAACGTATGAAAGCGAAAAAAAACGCGAAAAAAATAAACGTGAATAACGCAAATTAAAAAAAAAAAAAAAAAAAAAAAAAAAAAAAAAACGTTAATTCATAAAAAAACGGAAAATAATAAAAAAGACAAAAAAAAAAGAAAAAAAAAAGGTTAATAAAAAAGAAAGACAATAAAAAAAACATGGACTTAGGTTTAAGTATTAAATCTTAGGTTAATCCCCACCATTAGATTATACTAAATGGATGGTGGGGATTTATCCCTTGGTAAGCATGGATTTTTAAGTAAGCAAAATAAAGTGTCTCTGATTTATATATATATATTTTTTTACTGATTTGCGCACTTCACTCTACAATCTGTCTTAGCAAAGTATAAGCTAGATAAAACTACTTAAAACATGAGGTGGAGTGTCCCGATAAAGAGTATATGTGTGCAAATCAACACATGCTCTGATGAGGTAACTCAAACCACGTTTATGGGCATTTGGAATTACGGACATCGAGTTTGTTTAGACCTACAACCACCAAGGAGAGACACTCAGCTGGATAAAATCTGTGTCTCACTTCTCGATTTATAATAGAAGTAAATACTCTCGTCCTTAATTAATGGATCTCAAATCCAATTACTTCTTACAACTCACATATAATACTATGAGCTTGTTATATATTATAAAAAACAATATCAAAATTTATGGTGTGTTAAGGTTTAGATAACTTTATATATAATATTGTAAGCTTGTCTTACAATAAAAAACCCAATGTTCAACAATTCTACTTACAAACTTATAAAACTCAAATAATAAGCTTGGAAGTAGAAAAAGTTGACCAAAGGCTTTTAAAGAATTAAACATGCCTACTTCAAAGTGTCTCTTTCCCTCCTTATTCATAACCATCTCTCACACGCTACTTTTCTTCACAAAGCGATGTGGGATGTCAAAACCCAATTGATTTAAGCAATATGTAGTACACTTAAAGCTCCTTTTTATTAGTTATTAAATTTTACATTATAAATACAAGAACCTTGAAAAGTAGGAAAAGCTAGAGAGGATGCTATGAAGTACAATAAGCAGAATCAATTTCTATAGGATTTTACTGTATGTTTCTTAAAACTGGTTTCCTTTTCTTTTCTAAACATGTGTAAATTTCTCAATTATATACTAGGTCATTCGGTTTTTGAGACTCATAAATCCAACATGTCGGACCGGTTGAACCACTGACCTGATAGGTCGGCTAGTGTGATGCCTGGACCGACTATTAAAACCATAGTTACTGCATATTGTAATTTGTTTTCTTCTTACTAGTTTTAGTTGCAAATAAGAACACAACTTGATGATCAAAACTAAAGTTGTACGGTTCATAAATGTTAACATACTCAAAAATCGCAACACCTTTGTTACTGCCAAAATGTCTAAAAACAAGTACTCCTTTCTAACAAGACGTAGTAACAAGACATAGTTACTGCATATTGTAATTTGTTTTCTTCTTGCTAGTGCTTTAGTTGCAAATAAGAACACAACTTGATGATCAAAACTAAAGTTGTACGGTTCATAAATGTTAACATACTCAAAAATCACAACACCTTTATTACGCAAGACGTAGTACGTGATAAGTATATAAGACTGTCCCTTTCTAACAAGTTGTTTTTGTGATCATTAAGAACCTTTTGTACTATATCATAAGCTATATTAAGCCACTTAAGCTCTAGACTTTGTGCAAAAGATGCAAGAAAAATTCGCGCAATAGATTTTCCCGAAAACCCTTCCATGTTCATTAAGCGTATTTAGTAATTCCTCACTTGTTATCTGGATTCCTAGCTTGCCAAAAGATTTCGATTGATATACTTCCACCCTCCGATGATATGCCAAGTTGTAACAATAATGATGTCTTTGAACTTTGAAAAAACTCTAATCCTATCAGCCTATTGAACTTTGAAAAAACTCTAATCCTATCAGCTATACCAGCTTATGAACCTGTTTAAATTGAGCTTAAAATAAGCTAAAATTGAGGAAGTTATATGCTGATAAAGATGCAAGAAAGGCTTTAGAAAAATTCACTAGCCTACTTTTAATGTCACCTTGCCTTTCTATTTATACTCTCCACCTTCGATGTGGGACAACCATTGATGGCATATACCTCTCTATTTTCGAATGGCAAGATATTGAGAACAGGGACAAAGCCAAGGGGTCCCGTGACTCCGTGAGTGCCCGTGACACCTATGAATTTTTTCGATTTAGTATTAATTTAAAAAAAAACATCGATTATTCCCAATACATCTTAAATGACCCTGGTCCACTGAAATGTGTTTTTAGTCTTATTTAGTTAGCATCTTAAACTCTATTATATTACGATTAAAAAAAATTTGTGCACCCGGTCATGTTTGTTCCTGTCTCCGTCCCTGATTGATAATGGTTGTGTGTAAATCTTCTCAAGTTAGATTTAAGACGATAAGTCATGTTTATAGATCAAGTAACAAACCGGTGGTGGCACACCGCGGAAGGTTTCCCGAGATATCACTGAGTATTAGATACATGTTTTTTTCTATGGAGTAGCAAACTTTGCAAAATTTCTTCGACCTTTAACAAATGAAAAAGTTAATGCTACAAGTCTATGTTTGCTTAGTTCATCTCTATTGTAACTCGTAAATATATTGTGCATCTAGTGATGTTGACTCTGATTATCCTGGCAAACACATACTAAAACATAAGATGTGAAATATGTTGGTTTTATGGATATAAATTAGTAGACGTGAGTTAGGATCGAACTCGAGACTTTGGGATTGCACACTTTACGTATGAGAATTTAAAGTTAATAATTAAATATAAAATGTTAATCTAGGGTTTATGTTTGTTTATGTTTTAGTCGAATTTTTTTTTATAAATTGGGCGTACCATATTTTTTTTAAATCGACATATACATAAATTTTTTAGGGTTTTGAAAATTGTTTGCTAACCTTATTAAAACCTAGAATTAATATTGATTACGTGATTAATTCATGAATAATTTGTTATGTGTCATGGAATTTTTATATGCGATCTTGTGACTTACTTGAATAATTGTTATGATGTCCATGACTATACATGCATGTTAGTCATGGATAAGTTGCTTTGATGTATTGTTTAAATTGTTGAGACATATTTATTTATGATAAATCTTGAATTGGGGAAGACTCCAATTAATATATTAATGAATCAATTATGTGCAATTTGGTATAATTAATGAAGGGTTTACGCAATCGATTCATCGATGTATGTGGCTCACTTTCTATTGCTGGAGTGAAAACCCTAAATTAATATATACATTAATTTAACCTAGATATTGATTATTAATAGGATTTTATCGAATAAGTTGCATGTGGCTACTTGTTTACACGTATAAATTGTTTATTATGTGCGCATTGTTTTGTAGTAGTTTATTTTTTATTTGTTACTTGTTTGTTTATTATGTTTGACAGTTTTAAGCAAAGGGTAATTTTGAATAGAAAAATAATACGGACTAAACAATGGCGAAATTTAATTGTTTTGGAAGAGTTAAGTTGTCAATATAGTTTAATTGATTGGTGACTTTGGTACAATGACTGAACGGCTCACCCATTCGAATGAACTAATAAAAGGGGTTTAAAGAAGTGCGCATAGTCACACTGAATGGATGTCTTAGGTTGTGCTTTAGCGCGTACCTGGTCCTCTGCCCCCTGTAAGTTCGAGTGGAGCTACTGCATTTAACGTTGAAGTTCACAAGAAAATTAATCTACCGTATAAGAATTAAAATTTTCCCATGATCAAAAACTAAAATACACCAGTTTAGTTTATACATGTTTCTACAGTACGTAAGTAGAACATCGTATTAAAATTATTTTTTGAAAAATAATGGTTAAGTATTTCTAGTTTAATAGTTTCAAAACTAACTCCATAACCCAAGTGGTTAGTTCCTTAAATCATAATTAATAGTAGGTAATATGGCATGAAAACGTATTCACATTTGTGAATCACAAAGCCTATTAATGGTGGCTTCACCGCGTACCTTAATTTTGATTAAGCGGGAATTCTACTCGAACGTGTAATATACCGAATGATTCATCGAGGTGAGCTTGAATGTCCCCCGTCTCCTGGTCCATGCGCGATTTCGTGTTGGATTCTGTAGGTAAGTCACACTGATACGCGTGAAGAAATTTGGGGAAAATAATCAAGTAAGCTTACCCACTCGGCAAGTCAGTAACATGGTTTCAGTGGTTAGTTAATTTGATATAACTGTTGAATTGAGAAGGTTTTGTTAATTTAAAGC
>BPTQ01000001.1:298996470-299138588 GCA_019973895.1 Chrysanthemum seticuspe
AAGCCAAACGAGGAAGACACTTGGTATTTGGATAATGGAGCAAGTAATCACATGACGGGGATCCGAGAATACTTTTCGGAGTTGAATGAGAATATCTCCGGCAGAGTGAAGTTTGGTGATAACTCCTACATCGAGATAAAAGGGAAGGGTTCGATAATCATTGAAGGGAAAACGGGTGAGCAACGGTTAATCACTGGAGTCTATTACCTACCCGAGCTAAAAAGCAACATAATTAGTCTTGGGCAAGCTACCGAAGGCGGATGTGACATTCGTATGAAAGGTAACCTTCTTACTATGCGTGACTCAGATGGCAAGCTTTTGATGAAGGTTCCTAGAACAAGTAATAGACTTTATAAGATTAAGCTCCAAGTTGGAAGTCCGGTGTGTCTCAAAGCAAAGATGGAAGATGATGCTTGGTTATGGCATGCTAGGATGGGTCACATTAATTTTGAGACAATGGAATTAATGGCAAGGAAGGGCATGGTTGAAAAGTTGCCAATAATTCATCAAGAGAACAAGTTGTGTGAATCTTGTTTGGTAGGAAAACAAACCAAGAAGTCGTTTCCTAAAGCAGCGAAATTTAAGGCAACACATCCTCTTCAACTTATACATGCCGACCTATGTGGACCAATTTCTCCACCATCCATAGCACGGAACAGGTACATATTTGTTCTTATTGATGACTTCTCACGGTTTATGTGGACTTTTACCTTGAAGGAAAAAGGTGAGGCATTTGAATACTTTAAAAAGTTCAAAGCTTTAGCGGAGAAGAAGTCGGGAAAGAAGATTGTAACCCTAAGGACCGATAGAGGAGGTGAGTTCACTTCAAAAGAATTTACCAACTTTTGTGAAAACGAGGGTATAACAAGACATCTAACCACTCCCTACACACCGCAACAAAATGGAGTCGTGGAAAGGCGAAACCGCACTCTTATGGGAATGACTAGAAGTATCTTGAAAGCACGAGACGTACCAAACTACATGTGGGCTGAAGGAGTTAGACACGCTATATTTTTGATTAATAGAGTTTCAACTCGAGCTCTAGTTAATCAAACTCCATACGAGGCTTTCAAAGGAAAAAAGCCTAACTTGGAGGGTTTGCGGGTATTTGGATGTGTGGCTTATGCAACGGGAACAAGGCCATATTTACATAAGTTAGACGACAGGTCAACACGACTCATATACATCGGAAACGAGCCAGGTACAAAAGGTTTTCGACTGTTCAATCCAAAACTAAAGAAGATAGTGGTATGTCGTGATGCGGAGTTTAATGAGGAACTTGGCTGGAAGTATGTTGCTGGAAGTGAAACACACGAGCTAAACCCAGGTATGTTTATCATAGAATGGCACAGTTCTATTGATACGGGTTGTGGATTTGTTAACCCAGGTGTGACCGATGAAGTTGAGGCAGAAGATCAAGAGAATGAAAATAATCATGATGTTGATGAAAATCAACCGGTCAATACCGAACAAGAAGTTCAATTCGAGGCGGATAATGACCCTAATCTTGTGACGGAAACTCAACCAATTATGAGGCGTTCTTCAAGGGTTTCAACTAAGCCAACTAGATTTAATGACTTTATTATGGGGTCTAGTTCAAGAACCTCAGTTGCTAATGAAGATCAAAATCTACTTTTGATTGAAGATGATGAACCAAGAACGTTCCAAGAAGCAAAAGTCTCAAGCAAGTGGATGGTTGCTATGAAACAAGAGATTGAGTCTATCGAGAAGAATAATTCATGGGAATTAGTTGAAGCTCCGGGTAATGTTAATCCTATTGGACTAAAGTGGGTGTTCAAAATTAAGAGAAATCCGGATGGTTCAATTAATAAGTTTAAAGCTCGTTTAGTAGTAAAGGGTTATGCTCAAAAAGAAGGAATTGACTATGACGAGGTATTTGCGCCTGTAGCACGGATTGAAACGATACGTTTATTGATCTCATTGGCCGCGAAAGAAGCATGGGAGCTACATCATCTGGATGTAAAGTCAGCGTTTTTACATGGAGAACTGAAAGAGCGAGTGTTTGTTACACAACCGGAGGGGTTCGTGAAGAAAGGAGAAGAAAGGAAGATCTACAAGTTGAAAAAGGCGCTTTATGGACTTAAACAAGCACCAAGGGCGTGGAATACAAAACTTGATAGAGAACTCAAGCAAATGTCTTTCAAACGATGCCAACACGAACAAGCGGTGTATGTGAAGAAGACAAACAAGTCAATCTTGATTATTGCGGTCTATGTAGATGATCTCTTAGTAACCGGTTCGAAGCTTAGCGATATTGGTGAATTTAAGAGACAAATGCAAGAAAGGTTCGATATGAGTGACTTGGGAAAGTTAAGCTATTATCTTGGCATTGAAGTAAAGCAAGAGGATTCGAGTATCTCAATAAGTCAAGAAAGCTATGCAAAGAAGATCTTGAAAGATGTTGGGATGCATGAAGCGAATCCTACTCAATGTCCATTAGAACCTGGAATGAAGTTAAGCATGGACAAGGAAGGAAAACCAGTTGATGCAACTTTGTATAGACGACGAGTTGGTTGTTTAAGGTATTTACTACACACTCGACCTGATTTATCTTATTCGGTTGGTTTGGTTAGTCGTTATATGCAAGAACCAAAAGAATCACATATGGCAGCTGTGAAACAAATACTAAGGTATATCCAAGGTAGTTTGAATTTTGGAATACGATACAACCAAGAAAAGACCAAGGAGTTAGTGGGGTTTAGTGATAGTAGTTATGCTATGGACCAAGATGATGGTCGAAGCACAACTGGGCATGTATTTTATCTAGGTAAATCACCTATCACTTGGTGCTCACAAAAGCAAAACACGGTGGCTCTATCGTCTTGTGAAGCCGAGTTCATGGCTGCAACTTCAGCCGCGTGTCAAGGGATATGGTTACGTGGATTGTTGAGTGAAATAACCGGAATGGAAGAAAGAGTGGTGGTCTTATTTGTTGACAACAAATCAGCTATTGCACTTATGAAAAATCCAGTCTTTCACGGGAGAAGCAAGCATATAAACACACGTTATCATTTTATCCGAGAGTGTGTTGAAAGAGACCAAGTACAAGTTGAGTTTGTAAGAGGTGAGTTACAACGTGCTAATATTCTGACGAAAGCTCTCGCAAGGATTAAGTTCAAGGAAATGCAAGAGTTACTCGGAGTTGAAGATCTCCCTATCTCGAGTCAGAAATTAGGGGGGTGAATGTTGGGCTAATGTCTGACCCGAGCCCATGGGGCAGCAGCAGCCATCGACCCAAGCCCATGGGTGAATGTCTGAATGTCGGTTCTAGTATTTTATTTATATTAGAATTGTAGTAGGATTAGGAAAGCATGTTCTATTCCCTATATATACAAACCGAGCTGTGGTTTGTTATTATGCATTCTATATCAGTTTTTGTGAGCAAGTCTTTTCTGATTAATTGGAGAGCTTATTCCAAGTAACATTCGGTGTTTATTGTTTGTTTATTTACTGTGCGTATTTTCTGTTTGAGAACTTCGATCAGTTGTGGGTCTTGAGTTTAAGTTACTTCATAAAAGTATGTATTGATTTACCTAACTCATACTTGGCTATATCTACTTGTCTAGTGAAGTATGCAAATCAATAAGTGTGAAAACGCCTCTCTTTGTATATATGCGGAAAAGTGAGCTTTAGGACAGTTAAACCAAGCCATCCAAGTTTTTTTTCTTTGGGTAGTCGGTTCTTAAGTTCAAGTTGTATTGTCAATGTTATTTCATTTTGTTTGTCATTTACATCGGCTTTAAGTAATGATAGTATTTTCCAACGCGATTTACATGTACTCCTTGAGTTCAATTCAAATTATGAAATTTGACTGTACATGGTTGACTTTGAAGGGGGGATAAATAAGGATGGGTGTTAGTTTGACTTTCTTTTGAGTATTTTTTTTATGGGTATTTTTAATGCGTAACTTACACAATTTATGTTGGTTATGATAAAGAGGATGAAGTATTTCCAGTTGATTGGGTTGGTATAATGCATTGCTAATTACTAATCTTATGTAAAAAGGATCTGATCTATTCTTTACTCCAAAAATTCGCGGATGGTCAAGTCTTTCATGCTCGATGTCTTGTTCCTGCTCGGAACCCAGTTGTAAGAAGGATTTTTGGTTGTAGGCCAACCTGACTTCCCACTCCGTCCCGTCGTCCCAACCAGCCAATCCCCTCCCTACTAATCTAATGTCCACAATGTTATTCTTTTTAAAGCACAGTAAGTAGCAGCCAAACAAAGTAAATGATAATTAATTTCGATTGTATTTTTTTTTTATTAAATATTCAAAACAATATATAAGTATCTATATATGAAAAGGAAAAGATTTACGAGAAACACAAATGCTACAAAAAAAAATGTTCTTGCCTCTATATCAGCATATAAGTTTCTCAGATTGAGCTTTTTTTAAGCTTTTCTTTAAAAGTTCATAAGCTGGTATTGGTTCTAGGATTTGAGTTTTTCAAATTTCAAATAGGATGACTATTTACATAGATGAATTTACTGACTAAGACGTCATTATTGTTACAACATGGCATTTCATTGGCAAGTTCAATCTTAAGCTAGAGATCCAGATAAGCTAAGTTAGAAATTACAAAATGCGCTTAACGAACACAAGCTTAATGATGCTTGGAACTTACATGAACAGCACAAGAACATGGAAGGGTTTTCGGCGAAATCCTTTGCGAGCAATTATCTTGCAACTTTTGCACAAAGTCACAGATCTTGAGTGGCTTAATACAAACACAAACATTTTTCAAAAGGGACACTCTTATATACTCATCACTATGTATTGCAAAATACATTTAACATGCATGTGAATGCAGCGACTATATAAATAAACTAGTTGAACCGATTCGTTTCCTCCGGTTACAAGATTTTTATGTTCTTGGATGTAATACTTACTTTCAGTCATTTTGGCAGCAACAAAGGTGTTTTTTGAGTATGTTAATCTATACAAACGGTACAACTTTAGTGTTGATCATAAAGTTAGCAATATACTTTTTGTTTTTGCTTAGGTGATTAATTTTTTTTACATACAGTTAACCACTTATATAATGCTTGTGCAGACACAAAGTTTCAAATATATCAGTGTACTAGAATTTGCTTAAATCAATTGAGTTCTAACTTTTGAGCATCCCATATCACTTTGGGAAGGAAAGTAGCTTGTGGGAGATGGTTGTAATTAGGAAGGCAAGGATACAATTCAAGGTAAGCATGTCTAACTTTCTAAATGACTAAAGTTAACTTTTCTCTGCCAGCAAGCTTGTGTTATGAGCTCTATAAGTTCGTATACAGGGAATTTTGCTCATTGTTTTTATAATGTTTGACGTCATGTTTCTCCAGTTAGCCAGTCTACTTTATTTTCCCAGCTCGACGTCCTGTTCTTGCTCGTAACCCGGCTTCCCATTCCGTCCCAACGTGCCAATCTCCTCTCAACACTTATGACACCTACATAATACCAAGATTAGTAGATATGAGCAACAACTATTAGTCATATATGCTCATTTATCATCATGAATCAACATCAATCCCATCGTTGGTCTACATGTAAAAATAAAACTTCATATTAATCAATTCCCACCAACACGTGCAAACTTAAACACACCTTAAACATACACACCTTAGCTACGTACCGTGACCACACGTTGCCACAAAAACCTTGAAAAGAAAACCCACAAAGCCGCACCTTCAACACCTCTCCATGACCAACGTTACCCATAACTCCAAGTCTTCAACCATTCGATAATCAACTCGAGAAGTACAAGCACCATCCATTCCTTATACATGATCGCTCACCTTTGAAAAAAAGAGCTTCGAGTAACTCTATGAGCTGGTAAAGCCACAACGAATGCGACCTTCGATAATGGGAGGTGATTTGCACACTCTCTAAATTGATTGACACACTCAAATTTAGAGTGTTTTGACATTTATACCCTCATATCACTTTTACACATTTTTACACTTTAAGGATATAAATGTCAAGACACTCTAAATTTGAGTGTGCCAATCAATTTGGAGAGTGTGCACATCACCTTCCTTCGATAATATGTGTTTTGCACACATATATGTCTAACTTAAACCTCATGGGTGCGAATTGAGTACGTTTCATTTCATAATAGCCAGTTTATCATCATAAAACTATGGGAACTAAAACTAGTGCAAGTATAACATTGTAGCATACATTAATTAGGGTTCATCCCACATCGCCTTATGAAGGAAAATAGATTGTGAGAGTTAGTTATAAATAAGGTGGGAAGGATATCGTTGTAAGTAGCTAGGCATGTTTAATTCCATTCCGGGTTTTGCTAACCTCTGCCCACTGGGTAGAGATTAATCTGTTTATAAAAGGAATGTTCTAATTCATTCAAGTGAAAATCATGTTCAAATATAGTAATTTACAAGTTCATTTAATGTGTATTTAATGCATATTTTGGTTAATTAAGAAAGTTTGTGTTCATTAACTACACATTAACCTCTGCCTAGTGGGCAATTGTTAGCAAAATCCATTCCATAAAAGCCTTTAGTCTAACCTTTTGTTTACTTGCAAAATTATGATTTGATTTTTATAAATTATTATAATCTGGCAAGTAAGAAGGGTTTGACTGTTGATTTTTATATTATTGGACAAGCTTGTAATTTTAGTATAGAAAGTTATCAAAACTATAACACGCCATAAATGTTTACTGTTGCTCACATTATTTAACGCGGGTTGTAAGTAGAGATTCGATTTGATTTGAGATCCAATGGATCTATTGAGGACGAGAATATTTACTTCTATTATAAATCAAGAGTGAGACAGATTTTATTTAGCCATCAAAAGTGTCTCTCCTTAGGGAGGAGGGAGTGGGCACGGGTAAGGGATTCGGGTACCCTTACCCGAGCGGTAACACCGCCGCCACCTCGTTGGGTATGAAAATCGGGTACAAATTTCGGTTTACCAAGCCGAGTGTTAAAAGTGAGGTTGGATTGGGTTTTTTGACCGTTGGAGCCAAACGGCTCTTTTCATACTTCGTATAAAAAAAAAAAAAAAAAAAAAAAAAAAAAAAAAAATCCCTTTAAAACCAAATATTACCCTCTTTATTTTCAAATAAAACACACACTAAAATCTCTCAAAAACAAAAAATAATTACCAAAATGTCTTCCGACTCTTCCGTACTACGTATTATGTTAAGTATTATGTATTATGTTATGTTTTTATTTTTAATGAAATGATATGTTTTTTATTTTAATCTAGTTATTTTTAAGTATTATGTTATGTTTCTTTTTTTTTAAGTATTATGTAATGTTTTTATTTTTAATGAAATGGTATGTTTTTATTTTAAATATTGTATGTGATTTTATGTATTTAAAAAAAATAAAAAAAATCGGGTAGTATAGGTGACCACTCCCTCCACTTAGGGTAGTGTTAGGGTAAAATTGGGTAGTTTTGAGTTGGAGTGTTTTGATTGGATAGAGGTGAGGTGACACTTAGGGTATTAGGTGACCACTCCCTCCTCTCTTAGTGGTTGTAAGTCTAAACAAACTCGATGTTTATAATTCGCCCAAAACATGGTTTGAGTTACCTCATCAGACTATGTGTTGATTTGCACACATATACAACACTTTTTATTGGGACACTTCACCTCACGTTTTAAGTAGTTGTATCAAGCTCAAATTTTGCTAAAAATGCTTATACACTAAAGTGTGCAAATCAATAAATAAAATGTGCAAATCATTATATAGGTGGAAGAGTGGAGCTTTAACACAACTAAACCAAGCGATCCATTTTTTATTTTTTTTGGTAGTCGGTTTTAAGTTTTAGTTGTATTATCAAAGTGATTCATTTTTTTTTGTTCATTTACATCAACTTTAAGTTGTGAAAGTATTTTTCAACGCGTTTACATGTACTCTTTGAGTTCAATACAAATTATGAAATCTGACCGTACATGGATGACTTTTAAGAGGGATAAATAAGGATAGGGCTTTAGTTTGGCTTTCTTTTGAGTCTTTTTTATCAATATTTTTGGGGTATTTGTGATGCATAACTTATACGACTTTATGTTGGTTATTTAGGACAAAGAACATGATCAAGTATTTTTATAATTTTATTTTGATACGATGGAGATATAGTTGATTTGTTTATATGTGATCCGAATATAATTTTAGAACTTTGGGTAGACGAAATATATGTAGTTTCTGAGTTTTGACCATGGGAGACAATTTTGTATTTTCCTTGCTAATTACGAGTACTAATCTTAGTAAGAAGGATCCAATTAATATGTTATTTACTTAAAAAATTTGAGGATGTTCAAGTATTTTATGATGGCATGACACTTCAATTAGCCGGTCCATTAGATGTTTCGAATTCCCGTTGTGAAACCACTTGTAAGAAGGATTTTGGGTGTAGATTAAGGTGTCGTTTGTTTTTTCTCAATACGCACTTTTTTTTTCTCTTTTCACTTCTTTTGTCTGGAGGAGGACAGAGGTTTTTGTTTGTTTTTTGCAGACATAAGTGCTTCTTTTCACTTTATTTACTCTTCTAAATTTCAGACATTAATTTTCATTTCTTACATCTTCTTTCACAAACCCTATATCTCTTTCTCAATATCTTACATCTCTTTTACGTTTCGTGTGTTTTGTTACGTTTTCATATGTTTTTTTACGTTTTCGCCCCTTTCTTTACCTTTTCGCCCATTTTTTTATGTTTTCGTCCGTTTTCTTACATTTTCGCCTTTTTTCTTAAGTTTTCGTCCGCTTTATTACATTTACGTTCCGTTTTTTATGTTTTCGTTCATTTTTTACGTTTTCGTCTGTTTTTTATGTATTCATCCGTTTTTTACGTTTTCGTCCGTTTATTTATGTTTTTTTACGTTTTCGTCCGTTTTCTTACACTTTTGTCTGTTTTTTTACGTTTTCACCTCCTTTTTTTACGTTTTCACATGTTTTTTTTACGTTTTCGTCCGATTTCTTACGTTTTCGTCTTATTTTTACGTTTTCGTATGTTTTTTTTGTCCTTTTTCGTCTTTTTTCTGTTGAAGTCCATCAATTTACTAATTAAGACGTCATTATTGTTGAAGTCCATCAATGGAAATCTTGTGGCTAGTACAATCCTTGTGCAAGCTAGGGATCCAAATAAGCTAAGTGAGGAATTAAAAAATTTGCTTAATGAACACAAGCTTAAAGATGCTTGGAACTTACATGAACTCATGAACATGGGACAGCTGTTGGTGAAATCTATTGCGAGAAATTTTCTTGCAACTTTTGTACAAAGTCTATAGCTTAAGTGGCTTAATGCAGCCTATCAGTAACAAAGGTGCTTCCAAGTTTGACTATGTTTTCTTTTTGAACGACAAAATTATTTTAAAAATAAAATAGCTGCTAGCAAAACACTAGAAGCTAAAATATACAAAGACAAATCTAGAAATAAACTGAATCGAGGATTTAACTGCAAGTACTAAAAAAAAAAAAAAAAAAAAAAAAAAAAAAAAAAAAAAACTCTTGCCAATTATAGAGAATCAAGACAAGAGAAAAATCTCCACCCACTTCAAAGTTTAACTATGCTGATCTTTGCAAACTGTACAACTTTAGTGTTGATCACAAAGTTGTGTTCCTATTTGCAACTAAATCGCTAGTTAGAAGAAAACAAATTACCATATACAGTAACTATGGTCTAAAGTCGGTCCAAGCATTAGACGATGTGTCCTAGGAATGAGACTAAGTGTCCTATCGCCCTATCGGGTCGGTGGTTCAACAAGTCCGACATGTTGGATCTACGAGTCTGAAGAACCGAACGACCAAGTATATAATTGAGAAATTTACATATATGTAAAAAAGAAATGGAAACCAGTTATAAGAAACATAAAATCTTATAAAATTTATTGTGATTGATTGCGCTTTTCGTGCTTTTCTAAGTTCTTGTATTGATTATGTAAAACTTTATAACTAAAAAAAAAGCCATCGACTTATATGAGTAACTTATGATTTTTAATTCTCACAATAACTTAAAGCCAATTATAAAATAATTATAAAGCTATGGAAATAGAATTTGTGCAAGTATAACATCATGGGATTTGCTAATGGGTGTCCACTAGGCATCTTTTAAACTATAAATACATGCATTTAACGTGTAATTAATACACTCAAACTTACTTTTTGAATAAAAAATACATTTAATGAACATTAAATATGTTTAACATGTACTATAATCAAATGTGATTTTTAATTTAATACACTTAAAGTTTTCATATGTTACACTTTAAAAGGTGTTCAGTGGGCAGCCGGTCAGAAGAGATCGGATCGGATTTGAGATCCAATCGATCCCATGAGATTGGATTTGAGATCCAGTCAATCCATTGAGGACCAAATATTTACTTCGGTTATAAATCCACGATTGAGACAAAAAAATTATCTAGACATCTAGAGTGTTATCCTTAGCGGTTGTAGGGCAAAACAAGCTCGATGTCTACACCTTAGCTTCCACGACCACACATTGCCACACAAACCTTGAAAAGAAACCCCACTAAGCCGCACCTTCAACACCTCTCAAATACCATAACTCATAACTCCAAGTCTTCAACCATTCTATTATTAACTCGTAAAGTACAAGCACCATCCATTCCTTATACATGATCACTCACTTTTGGAAAAAAGAGCTTTGAGTAACTCTATCAGTCGGTAAACCCACAACCAACGCGGCATTCGATAATATGCGTTACATACAAATATATTATGCTAAACCTCATGAGTGCGGACAACCATTATAACCTCATAAAACTATCAGAAATAAAACTAGTAAAACTAGTGCAAGTATAACATCATAACATACATTAATTAGTGTTAATCTAAACATGTACTTGTAATAGTTAAGATAAATTCAAATACACCACCAGCGTACCACAACTTGCTTAAGATCAATTGGTTTTTCAAATCTTTATCAGCATATAACTTTCTCAGTTTGATTTTTTTAAAGATTTTATTTAAAAACTTCATAAGCTGGTATTGGTTCTAGGATTTGAGTTTTTCAAATTTCAACAGGATGACTATTTACGTAGATCAATTTAGTTACTAAGACGTCATTATTGTTAAAACCTGGCATTCATCGAAAGGTTGAAGTCCATCAATGGAACTCTTTTGGCAAGTACAATCCTTATGCAAGATAGGGATCCATATAACCAGTGAGGAATTACAAAATGCGCTTAATGAACAGATGCTTAAACACATGAACATGGAAGGGTTTTTGGGGAAATCTATTGCACGAAGTTTTCTTGCATCTTGCACAAAGTCTAGAGCTTAAGAATCTTAATACAGCTTATGATATAGTACAAAAGGTTCTTAATGAGCACAAACATAACTTGTTAAAAAGAGACACTCTTATATACTTATCACTATGTCTTACAAAATACATTTAACCTGTGAATGCAGATTCTGTTATAAAGAAACTAGTTGAAACCGAACCGTTTCCTCCAAGTTACAAGATTTTTACGATCTTCTTGGGCGTAATACTTATTTTCAGTCATTTTGGCAGCAACAAAGGTGTTTCGAATTTTGAGTATGTTAATCTTTACAAACCGTACAAATTTATTGTTGATCACCAAGTTGTATTCCTATTTGAAACTAAAGCACTAGTAAGAAGAAAACAAATTACAATATAGAGTAACTATGGTTTTAATAGTCGGTCCAGGCATTAGACTAGCTGTCCTATCGGGCTAGTGATTTAACCAGTCTGACATGTTGGATCTACGAGTCTCAAGAACCGAAAGACATAAAACTAGTGCGAGTATAACGTCATAAAATACATTAATTAGTACGGAGTATTTATCTAAACATGAACTCGTAATAGTCAAGATAAACTCAAATGAATGTAACAGTGTACTACAAAATGCTTATAATCAATTGGGTTTTCACTTCTGAGCATCTCACATCGCCTTGTGAAGGAAAGTAGCTTGTGGGAGCTCTTTATAAATGAGGAGGGAAGGTTACAATAAAATATAGGCATGTTTAATTCCTTTAAAAGCATGTGCTAACCTTTTCTTCTTGAAAGCTTATTTGAGTTTTAAAAGTTTGCAAGTAGCAAAGAATACAATGTTTTTATTTTTATTTTTTTGTGTAAAAAGGTTAATTCACCTCGATAAAATTCAATTACACCAGTTTTTATATTTTTTGACAAGCTTACAATCTATACTACATAAAATATAAAAATGGTCAACAAGTCAATAATTGAAAAAGTGGAATGTGAAAAGTGGAAAAGGTAACTTTGGAAAGTATTCATTGTTTGCAAAAAAAAAATGCATACCATATATTCTCATACCATTCGTGAATGTCAAGCAATGTTAATTTTTTTTTTTGTTAGAGTTGAATTATCGGATGTTACAACCGTTTGCAATTACATTTTGATATTTTCACGTTCTATTTTTTATCGTTAATTGTTTACCGCTAGGAACCGCTGCCGCCAGGCGCGGGTACTCGGCTAGTTTTAAATTAAAGTAAAAAAAGGGTTGGCAGGCCATAAATATAAATGGAATGTCATAAATTAGTAACACTTGCTTCAAACTTTTCTGATCTAGTAATGAAACTATTGACGCAATAAAAAACAAACAAAATGAAAACTATGCAATTTTAAATCACGTACAGTGTTAATCTAAAAATGTAATGTTATATAAGTAAATAACACACATGTTAATAAATTGTTACGTATCAACTGGGTTTTGGTTAACCAACATCGAGTTATTATACCCCCGCACCCCCCCCCCCCCCCCCCCTTCTATTTCATGCGTGGTCATCATTAAAAACACCCCGCCATCTTTATTTTTGAGTTTTGCTAACAAGTGCCCACTAGAACAAGTTAATGTGTAATTAATAAACACAATGTATCTATTTTAACCATAAAATGCATTTAATACATATTAAATCAACTGGTAAATAACCATATTTGAACCGACTCTACACTTAAATGAACAAAAACATTCCTTTTTATAAACCCATTAATATGTGCCCACTTGATATAGGTTAACAAAACCCTCTATTTTTTGCATATAATAGTGACCACTCTCCCATGAATATTTTCAAAGGTAAAAGGTGATGAATTGATGTGATTATTATAAATAGAAAGAGAGTGACATTAAAGGTATAGGTTTATAGTTTTATAATATAAATAAATAAATAAAACAAAAAAATGGAAAAAAAAAAAAAAAACATTGGAAGGGGGGTGGGAGGGAAGAGAGGGGTATAAAATGTATTTTAAGAAGGGTATTTGTACACTCTTATAATTGATTGACACACTCAAATTATGAGTGTCTTGACATTTATACCCTTATAGGGTAATAATAAGTAAAAATGACATAAAGGTATAAATGTCAAGACACTCATAATTTGAGTGTGTGAATCAATTGTAAGAGTGTACAAATCACTTCCCTTTGTTTATGTATCATGTGTACACGTGTAGATATATTTTATTTGTAACGTGTACACATGTATATAACTATTTCGTAACTAAGAATTGTGAGTTTATCTTTACTTTATTATCGATATGTTGTGTCGATGAAAAATATTAGTTGATATATATGGATGGACCTATATGGGATCCAGGTGTGGCATGGGTCACACCTAATTTGGGTTATAAAATATAATTTTTCTGGAAATTATCGTCTTTTGATACGTGCAACTCCTGTTAATAAACCGTGACTTAGCCATATGTGGAATCAATTCCATGCGAGGTAGTCTCTCTTTCAGGACTAGATCAACAAGCACGAAACAGAGAGCACAAACTAGCAAGGCTTCTCCGAATCGTGACTTAGCCATATGTTTCAAAACATACTCTTAACTCCATTGGGACTCGACAGAAATGGAAACAGCATTTAAATGCCATTCATTTCCAGCAGGCAATTTCATGACATTTTCAACAATCCTGCATATATAGCATTTCCAAAATGCTAAAGACTCATTCTCTTAAAGTAGAGATCTCTTTTATATATTATGTCTCAAAGCAATCTTAAAAACTGATCCGTCGATCTCTTACAACTTCCAATCAGTTCCAATTTGAAATTGTATCCAATCTTATTCATCACACGTCATCTATCAATCTTGGTAAAAAAATAGGGATTCAAACAGTTCCATCAGCTGGTATACCCACAAAAAACTTGGCGTGTGATAATATATGTGAGTTACACGTACATTCCCTAACGAGGTTGCATGGTGTCTTCCTACATATGCCAACGTTGGCTTTGTTCGAATCTTAATAGCACAACGACAAGTTGGGCAGCTTTTTCTGTGTGAAAGCCATTGGTGAATACATGCACGGTGTAAGTAATGGTGACATGGTAGTCGTGTGATCTTGTTACCGTCGTAATGATCTTCCATGCTGACGACGCAAATGGTGGTTTGTGATGGTGGTAGGAGGTATGAACACTCGTTTGTTAATTGCTTTTGTTCATAATTCTTGTCCATTTTGTAGACTTAATATGAATGGATATTTATATATGTGTGTGTTTCAGTGTATATGTGTTTGTTAGGTAAATTAAGAGTGTGTGTATTACGTGTATATAATTTGCTTCGTCATCAAGGATTTAGATTTATATTCTAATTTTTAACTTAAGTCAATGACGAAGTTTATAGAAGAAACTTTAGGCGCGGTCATATGTTGGCCAAGTAGAAAATACAACGTGTTTAATAACTAATGAATATATTATACCATATTTATAATTGTTGCACCGGCTTGCGTAACAAGCTATCACAACACGAGAATAGAAGCTTTTAATCCTCGTCTCTTATTTGATCCATAAACATGACCTATCGTCTTAAAAACCCAACTTAAAAAGATTTTAATACTCGCACACACAACTAATTGAAGGTGTTGATTAAATAAATTTCTCAATTTGATGTTATTTTAAGCTTAATTTTACTAAGTTCAAAAGCTAGTATAGTTGATAGGATTTGAGTTTTTCAAGTTTCAATAGGCTGACTAAATGGGGAGATATATGCCGTTAGTCTGGAAACTAAGATATGAGAACTGAGAAGACGTTTGAGGTGTATATATTACAATGGTCATAATGCTGCTAAGGTACTAAGACGTCATGTTCTTACAATGTGGCATTTCATCGAAGGGTTGAAGTCCATCAATGAAAATCTTTTTCAATCGTTGCAAGTACAATCGTTTTTCAAGCTAGGCATCCAGATAAGCTAAGTGAGGAATTACAAAAATACGCTTGATGCACACAGGCTTAATGATGCTTGGAACTTACAAGAACAACACATGAACATGGAAGGGGTTTTTGAGGCTCTTAATGGAGCTTAAATGGCTTAATATATAGAGCTCATGATATGGTATATAAGGCTCTTAATGAGCACAAACATGACACGTTAAAAAGTGACACTCTTGTATACTTATCACTATATATATATCTTGCAAAATACATTTAACCTGTGAAACCAAACACTTTCCTCCAGATACAAACATGTTTCGAATTTTGAGTATGTTAATCTTTACAAACCGTACAACTTTACTGTTGATCACCAACTTGTATTCCTATTTGCAACTAAAGCACTAGTAAGAAGAAAACAAATTACAATATACAATAACTATGGTTTTAATAGTCGGTTCAAGCATAAGACTAGCCATCCTATCGGCTTGGTGGTTCAAGCGTCCGACATGTTGGATCTACGAGTCTCAAGAACCGAAAGACATAGGATATAATTGAGAAAATTATGGAAACTAGCACTACAACAAAATGAAGTTAAGGCGACACACCCAAAGTGTTGTATAATGTCTTAAAAATGTTGCATTATAGCTAATGTGACACTTTATCAAGTGCTGTATTATGCAACGTTGCCTTAGGTATATGCAACACTTATATTAGATTATGTGACTCTTTTCGAAAGTGTTGCCTATGATTAGCAAGTGAAATACATTGATTTGCAACACTCTTAAACTCAAAGGTAGCACTCCTTGCACTCGATTGCAACACTTATATACTCAAATGCAACATTTTTAACATAAAGTGCAACACTTTTAGATTCACAATACAACACTTTTTGCGTTGAATTGCATCACTTTTACGTTTGTCATCACTAAGTTTGCAACACTTATAATGTATCAAGTGCGACATTTTTGTTGTGTTGTACCATATACATGAGCAACACTTTTTAGTAAACATACAGACACAATGCTATGCATATTAATACATATTTTCTTTTCGATCATAAAATTAATAAAATACATTAAATAATATCATCTCGTACAAGAACAAATTTATCCAATACAAAGTAACATACATCGTCAAGTACATAGGAAATTTATCTCTTATGATCCTAGGAATCGTTAAAATATCTTATTTGCAAATCTTCACTCAAAGCTTAGAGTACGTCAAAACAACCTTGGCTGCTACACCTGAAAATTATACGGTTAGTTTTTTTCATTCATAATGTGAATTTAGAGAGCATAGTTGTCTTATATTCAATTGTAGCAACACCATAAGTGAAATTTCAACAAAGAGATCAAGAAGATTGATCGTTGAACTGTATTATGATGAAGAGTAGCTATTTGGAAGTTTATGGTCTTATTATTGTTAACAAATGCAACAAGATAAATCATATGATACTAATATAAAGAAATATCCATGCTCGTCCAATATCATACTTGACATGTTTGTGGCTGGTAAAGTTAGAGATAATGGGAAGGTTAGGTCTGGTCATGTAATAGGTTGGAGCATCTTCGGGTTAAATGGGTTGAGCCGTAAAGAAAGGAATCTGGTGGCTAACTTGTCAAAACAGTTCATGTCTAACCGGTTGGGTTTTGGTTGGGTAACCTGCCATTAACACTCTAGTGGTGTGTACACGTAAGTGGGGATAAGCTAGTCGTGTTTTTGTCAAGCTCAATGACTATATTACATAAAATAAAGAAAGCGATTTAGCTGATCTAATCCTCCTCATCACATAAATATAGTTGTTAGTTTGAATGGATATTTGATTCATATTTTTGTAATTGGAGTAGCTCTCTCTATATCAGCTTACAAGTACTTTTGTATCTCCATGTAACCATGTTATATACTCAATCGTTTCATGTTATAAGAAAAATAGAAGTCTAACTTTAAAAGACAACGAAATTAGATTAGCTGAAACTGCCACATCTAATCCTTATGGTCATACTACCACTACATACAGAAATTAGTTATACTATTGCAACAACAAGTAGCATCAAGTAAAACACGAGTAACAGATTCACACCTGTTGCCGCATTAAAAGCAATCGCGCAACTCCAGGGGGTAATTTTTCTATATGCTTATGCACCGTTGGTAGTCAATTTCTTTGTGCATTGCTTCTGGTTCAGCCTTGTTTCTTCTGCTGAAGTTTCTCTATTCACGATCCTCTTCAATCTCTTTGCATCTCCACCAACTAACTTTTTTCAGCTTTTGTCGTAACCTATAAGCTCCCCTGGAAACATAAATTATGTCTCTCTGCCATTCACCATCTTTATAGACTTATTAGTCACACTCCTGCCATAAATTCTACAGTAAAAAAGAATTTAGAAGCACTTCCATCTTCTGAATCCTTGTAGTACTTCATTTGTTCCTTTATTATTACCCAAGTAACAATTTTACAAATTTCAGAAATAACAAATGATATAATTAAGAGGATATGATATGTGATGTCAACAACACTTGAGATAGGTGCAACAAGAGTTAAATCGACATGACAGAGAAGAGGTGTGTGATCTATAGTAAATGAATTGCTGCACTAAAGAATTATAGATTAAACCCTGCTACAATTATCCAATGTGATGTCCGCAAAAAACGAAAGTTTTCCCCATAAATTAATACTAAAATGTTAATATTATCTTACAATTATCCGTGTCGTTTCACCATACGTTGCAAGATATACATGTCCTTCTTTCATTTGGCATGTTAGCTCAAATGTTTAAAGTAAGCTAAGTCCTTCCTTCTTTTGGTCTATGTGTACCTGATTTCATAATAGATACAAATAATCAACAAGTATCATTGGGGGGACGATATGAAAAGCACAAATGACCAACACAACAGTTTTAAAGTACCATTTCTCATGATACTTTTTAGTCATTCGTAGATCCATTGGAATAACATAACACTTCATACATTAACTAAATACATAAATTGATAAACTAATACTAGTAGTAACGATTTGATATCCGAAATTGCCTTCACTTTTTTATTGCTCAAAAGGCAGGCATCAAGGAAGTCAACAAATTTAGTTTAAACTCCCAACAGCCATGTAAATGCATCTAGCCTGTATCTATCACCCTATGTTGTGATGTTACATGAAAATGTAACTTGATTATATAGTAATTAAATAAGTCGGTTCTTTTCTGCTACGCAATCAGAAGATACATATCTTAAATAATCATGTTACTCAATCATGAACTACTAAATCAAAATAACAACATATCCTTATCAAACATGAAGAATCTTTTATAACTATACAACTGAATCAAATTTTGTTGATGCAAATAAAAGAATTTTTACCTTTGGTTGCGACCAATACTAGGCTCGTTGAGAGAGAGGCCACCGGCAATATAGTGTGAGTTTACGATAGCCACACTTGGTTGACGATAGTATATGCATACGGTTTTTTCTTGAGAGATTGAAGGAACGGGAGTGGGAAAGATGTTTGGGAATTTGGTGAGATTACCAGATGAAAAGGGTAAAAACGGTTATTGTTATTTAATTTCTCATTGAAGAAAGGGCTTGTTTGTTAAAATTTTTTATTAAGTCATTTTTTTTTAATTAAGAGAACTTAATGCAGACACCCTCAATTTTATTGCTTAATATTTTCAGTCATTTTTTTCTATTAAGTCACAAACAAACAGTTTTAATATGACTTAATAAATTCAGTTTTTTTATATTAAGTCACAAACAAACACCACTTTAGTTTATCGAGGAAAAAATTAAATTGATATTCACATTTTAAAAAATATAAAAAAATTTAAAAGGAGATGCATTTATTTATTAGATGCATTTTAAATATGAGGTTGTGGTTTTTTTGCTCATTATTTTTATTTCAATTTTTCTTCTTATTCGATCATAATTTATTATCAATGTTATAAATAGCGTGAGGTCTGATGTGGGCATGACTAAGACTCATGCCTTATGAGTCATCGCGAAGTCAGAACGTCTTTTAAGGTGTGACTTAAAACAACATAAAATATAAAAATATTATGCGATTTATATATTTATAATTTATAAATATGACAACCGGTAATTTTTCTGTCTATTATTTTAGTAGTAATACTATTTATTCCAGCTCTTGCACCAGGATCACCGGAAGATGCTTCTGCTGAGATTGAGCCCTTCGAAGAGGGTGAAGTCACTCTGACACCACCACCACAATTCACTTATCATCAGACTACTTCAGTTCCTCTACCATCTTTCACTCCATCACCTTCATCCCTACCATCACGATCATAACCCACTCAGTTACCACCTCATAAGAGGATTTGTTTCACTGTCTCACCATCACCCATTGACCTTTATGTTGAGGCTGTTGTTGAGGCTTCTACTCAGCTGAGACTCCGTAGGAGGTCTGATGCCCGTCGTTGGTCATTTCTACCACCTTACATTCGCTTCTGGAGAGGCGAAGAGGGTACTGCCATTACCTTCGAGTTAGGTGAGAGTTCATCCACAGCTAATGCCAGAGTTATTCCAGTTATCGGCAAGCCCATTCATCACCTTGTTCCCCTTTTAGCTGCTAGATTGGTTCGACATGAGGACCACATCAACATAGCCTTAGGATTCATGGATCAGGTTCACTTGGAGCGTATTGAGGATGTTGAGGAGGAGATTGAGAGTTTGGTCGCTGGTCGTGTAGCTATTTACGTAAACATGTTAAATAGGTCACAAACAAGTTACATGTGTAGGGTTGATTTTCTTGACATGATTAATAAACGGGTCATTTTTTGGTAGATGTTATACTAAGCAGCTAACCCGCGAACCCAAAAACGACTTGATTACTATCTATATTGTCGGAAGGGATGTTTTATGTGTGTTGACGCGCAATGGATCACCATAAGGGTTACACATGTTATGCATGTATGGGTTAGGGTTGAGTTTCCTGACACGAATAATAAATGAGTCGTATTTGGGTAGAGGTTATTATAACCTACCAATCCGCGAACCCAAATAGGTTAACCCGAACACCACTCGATTGTTATACCTAATCACCCTTCATGAAAACAAGTCTTGGAGTTAATTAATTTAAGAGTAAATTTTATAAATGGTCCATGTGGTCTGTCGAGTTTAACGAATTTAGTCCATTTACTTTTTTTAACAGGTTTGGTCCCTGTGGTTGCAACCCGTAACGGGTTTGGTTCTTTGACCAATTTTTCTGTTTGTTTGACCATCAATTTTACATAAATGACATAAATACCCTTAAATATAAAGGTCCATGTGGTTTGTGGGGTTTAACAAATTTAGTTCCTACTTTTTTTTATTACGTTTTGTCCGTTTTAATACGTTTTTAACCATTTTCTTCAGTTCTTTTACGTTTATGTCCGATTTTCTTACGTTTTATACGTTTTCGCACATTTTTATTCGTTTTTATACGTTTTCATCCATTTTAATACGTTTTCGACCATTTTAATAAGCTTTATTGCGGTTTTTTTACGTTTTTGTCTGTGTTCGCACGTTTCGTCCGTTTTCATCACAGTTTTTCACATGTGACGAAAAAAAAAATTTTTAAAATATTTCAAAAAAAAGTTTGAAAAAAAAAATCGAAAAAAAATGTTTTTGAAAAAAAATTCGAAGAAAGGATTACAAAAAAACTTGAAAAAAAAAGATGTTTTTTTTGAAAATTTCGAATTTTTGTATTCCTTTTTTAAAAAATTTATTTTCAATTTATTTTTCATTTCTTTTTCAAAATTATTATTTTTTTTTCGAAATTTTTTTTGTAATCCTTTATTCGAATTTCTTTTTCAACCTTTTTTTGTGTTTCTTTTTGAAATATGTTTTTTAGATATTTTTTTTCGTCACATATGAAAAAACGTGACGAAAAAGTGCAAAAATGGACGAAAACGTGCGAACACGAGAACGTAAGAAAACGGCCTAAAACATATAAAAACGGGCGAAAACATCTAAAAACGAATGAAAACGTATAAAAACATAAGAGAAACGGATAAAAATGTGAAAGTACAGACGAAAACAGTTAAATACGTATGGAAACGAACGAAACTTAATAAAAAAAAATAGGGACTAAATTTGTTATACCGCACAAACCACATGAACATTATTTTGAAGGGTTTTTATGTCATTTTCTGTAAATTTGACTGTTAAATAAACGGAAAAATTAGACAAGAGACCAAACCCGTTACGGGTTGCAACCACAGGGACCAAACCCGTTAAAAAATAATAATTAAATCCATTAAACAAAGATCATTTATGAAAATATCTCTTAATTTAATTTATTGTGGTTATATCGAATTGGTATTCTATTGAATTGGAAATATGGAGGGAACGTGTATATAAAATGTGGCGCCAAAATACATCAATTCTATTAAATTTGGGAATATGGAGGGATATATGTGGCGCCAAAATACTTCAATTTTATTAAAATTGGGAATATGGAGGGAACTTTTGTAAGATGTGGCGCCAAAATACTCTAATTGGTGATTGGGTTTTAATTCTTAAAATCGAAAGTTGGAGGGACTCCAAGAGAATGTGGCGTCATATATTTTGACATTCGGTCTTCAAATAAATGTAGCTTGGAATATACATATAATTATTCGAAGTATATTCACAACTATATAGGGAAATGATTTGGAGACCTAATTATGTGTCTAAAGACATGCCTAAACATACGTGGCATGATCTGATGGTTTGTGAAAAAGTGGGTCCCCTGACTGCAGCCATCAGGATGATGCCACGCAGGTTTAGGCATAAGTTTAGGCATGATTTTTTAGGCCTCCCAATCACTACTCTATATAATGCTACAAAATTAAAGATAGTCCTTCAGAGTTGCCGCTAAATGTCGATGTTTATAAAATATTTCAAAAACATACTATCCGAAACTATATGTACTTGTACTGTAACGAACACATACAACTTAAAAATATTGCAAATCTGCTACACTTTGTGTATGTTGCCTTTAAATATTTAGATGCGCAACACTTCTAAAAAATGTTGCACAAGCATGTAAAATTTGCAACACTTATATGAAAGTATCGCATCAGATATATAAATGCAACACTTATATGAAAAATGTTGCATTATAACCAATGTTGTAAAAAAAAGCAACACATTTAACAAGTGTTGCTTAAAAAATGTTGGCTTAGCCTCATTTTGTAGTAGTGTAGTTATAAGAAACATAAAATCTTATAGATATTGATTGTGCTTATTATACTCTTCATATCATCTTTTATATCTTTTTCTTACTTTCCAAGGTTCTTCTTGTAATCATAATGTAAAATTTTATAGTAACTCATAACAAAATTGCTTAAATCAATTGGGTTTTGACTTTTGGGCATCCCACATGGCTTTGTGAGGGAAAGTAGCTTTGTGGGTGGTGGTTATAAACAAGGAGGAAATGACTTATTTAGAGTTAGGCAAGTTAAATTCTTTGAAAGCCTACGTCAACTTCTTTTGTTTGCAAGCTTATGATTTGAAGTTTATAAGTTTGCAAACAAGGGATTTTGACGATGGTTTTTATGTTTTTTGACAAGCTTACAAATTTAAACATAAAATTAGTAAAACCTAGACATGTCACAAATATAAGGGCATGCTTGGTTAGGGGTTAAAGGGGGGTGGGGAATGAGTAAGGTATTCAAAAGGGCCCACCTCACTCATAATATAGTGCTTGGTTAGGGAGGGGTAAGGGATTGATTACCCCGTAATGGGTAATAAACTATTATAGAGTAAATTGAGGGGTAAGGTATTGATTACCCACCTCACTCATTCCTTTGCATTCCCTTTCCCTTTCCTTTTCCCTTTCCCTTTCCCCACTTTGAACCAAGCGGGCCCTAAATGTAACTAATGTTACAGATTAATAACAGATGTTTCAAACTTTTTCAATTTAGTAATTTACTTTTTGTTTTTGCCTTGGTGATTAAGTTTTTTACATGCAGTTAAATGTATTATAGTTAACAAATTATATTGCTTGTGCCCTCACATGTTTCAAACTATGCGTACGCGTGAACTTATATGTTTTATTATTCATATATTTGATTGCTTCAAATATTTGAAGACGCAAAGACAATAGCGGAACTTGAGGATTCTTATTCGGGTAACTATCACATTTATATATATAACATGGATATGGGTGACTATATATATAAAAGATTGATATCAGTAACTTTCGTTTTAAAATGTCAGAATTACTTGAGATAGTATAAAACAATCATACAACTATAGGAAATAAAACAAGTGCTAAGTGCTAAGTCTGTAACTCTGTATAACATCATAAGATACCACTAATCAGTATTTATCTAAACATCTCTCTGGGAAGGATGTCAAACTTTCTAAAAGCCATGTTTGACGCCATGTTTCTCTACTTAGCCAATCTACTTTATTTCCCAGCTTAACGTCTTGTTCTTGCTCGTAAACCACTTGCAAAAATGATTGTGGGTGTACGAGACCAACCCGGCTTCCCATTCCGTCCCAACCAGCCAATCTCCTCTCAACACTTATGACAGCTACACAATACCAAGATTAGTAGCTGGCATGAAGCAACAAAAATAGTCATATATGCTCATTTATCTTCATGTATCATCATCAATCCTATCGTAAGTCCAAAACATAAACAAATCACTTACTTGAACATCATAAACAAAAACACAAACACATGTAAACATAAAACTTCATATTAAGCAATTCTCACCTACCTGCAAAATTAAACACTCCTTAGCTACCGCGACCACCCGCCACCACACATACCTTGAAAAGAAAACCCACGAAGACGCACCTTCAACACCTCTCCATTACCAACATAACTCATAACTCCAAGTCTTCAACCATTCGATAATCAACTCGTGAAGTACAAGCGCCATCCATTCCATATACATTATCACTCACTTTCGGAAAAAAGAGCTTTGAGTAACTCTATTAACTAGTAAACCACAACCAACGCGACCTTCGATAATATACGTTAGACACACATATATGTCTAACCTAAACCTCATGGGTGTGGATTGAGCACCTTTCATTGCATAAAAACTAATATAACATCAAATTGGTTTTGACTTTTGAGCATCCCATATTGCCATGTGTGGGAAAGTTGCTTGTGGGAGTTGGTTATAAATAAGGAGGGAAGGACTTAATTAAAGATAGGCATGTTAAATTTCTTAAAAGCCTATGGTCTACATTTGTGCTTGCAAGCTTATGATTTGAGTTTATAAGCTTGCAAGCACAATTGTTCTCGTGGGCTTTTATAACGCTTTGACAAGCTCATAATTATATGTAAAAATGTTTATTTGAACTAATTATATACAGTTATTTAATCTTTAACAGGCTAGAAAGTTTGACCATTGCTTTTATAACATTTGACGAGCTCACAATATTAAAATTCTAAAAAGAGATTGGAGTTGTGATCCAATCGATCCATTGAGAACGATAATGTTTACTTTTTTTATAAACCCAGGAGTGTGACAAAGATTTTATAGTATTTGTCTTGATGCTTATAGTTCAAAGCAAGATCGATGTCTATAATTCCAAATGACCGGAAACGTGGTTAGAGTTACCTCATCAAAGTATGTATTGATTTACAAAATTCATGTTTTGCAATATCTAGTTGTATAGGAGGAACCAACCAAACTTAAGTTGAGGGCAACCAAACTTGTCCCCTAATAAAGATGCTTTTGAATGATTTCAAAGAGTCATTTTTCTGCATTATATATGGCTTTTACATATACTTAAGTTGGGGGCAAGATCGTTGATTGCTTATAATAAGCAGGTTATATCACACATTAATTAGTGTTTACGTAAACTTATAATCTTAGAAGTGTAGCAAATTGCTTAAAATCAACTGGGTCTTGATCATCCCACATAGCACTCTGAAGGAAAGGTGGGCATGTATAAAACGCATAAGAGTATTGACTTTTTAAAAGTTTCGAAATTGTTACAAACACGACAGTAAATGATGAATTAATTTTGATTGTAAATATTCAAAACAATATGTATCTATACATGAATAGAAAACCCACAAAGCCGCCCCTTCAACACCTAGCCTCACCATGACCAATATAACTCATAACTCCAAGTCTTCAACCATTCAATTATCAACTCGATTATAATCAACCATTCGATTATAACTCACCATGACCAATGATTTACTTACTTTTGGAAAAAAGAGCTTCGAGTAACTCTCGTAAACCAACAATCAACGCCACCTTCGATAGTATGCGTTACACACACATATATATCTAACTTAAACCTCATGGGTGCGGATTGAGCACCTTTCAATGCATAACAGCCAGCCAGTATAATATCATAACATATTTTTGGCATACCACATCGCTTGTGAGAGATGGTTATAAATTAGGAGGGAAGGATACATTTAAAAGTAGGCATGTTTGCAAGTATATGACATGTGGTTTATAAGCTTGAAAATTATATTGTTGAGAGCTTTTATAAGATTTGACAAGCTTATAATTATATGTACAAATTTAACTTTTTTGTTGAACTAAATATATAAAGTTATCTAAACCTTAGCACACCATAAATTTTGACCATTTCTTTTAAAATATTTGACAAGCTTACAATATAAAACACGGGCTGCAAGAAAAGATTGGATTTGAGATCCCATCGATCATATTGAGGACAAGAATGTTTACTTAAATTATAAATCCGGCCAGGAGTGAGACAAACATTTTATCTAGCCATCGCAAGTGTCTCTCCTTAGTGGTTGCAGGTTGAAACAAACTCGATGTTTATAATTCCAAATTACCAGAAACATGGTTTGAGTTACCTCATCAGTGTAAGTGTTGATTTGTACATGTATACTTTTTATTGGGACACTTCACCGCATGTTTTAAGTAGCTGTTTTCAGCTCATACTTTGCTAAAATTGTTGTACTGCGTACAAATCTTCTCCTTTTCAATATAGGTGGAGAAGTAGAGTTTAAAGACAACTGTGCTTGCCTCTAAGAAGTATGGAGGTCTTGGGATTGGAAGTTTACAAGCTTTAAACCTTTCTCTCATCCGAAAATGGAGATGGAGATATGTCCATAATCATAATGCTCTTTGGGTTAATGTCATTTCTTCGATTCATGGCCTTTCAAATGATGGAATTTCTTTCATCAACCTTCAAAAGAATTATATGTGGGCAAGGATTATTAACTCCATTAAGGCTATGCATGATAAAGGCATAATTCTTCAATCCAATTTGAGAAGAAAACTCAATAATGGTGTTAGTATTAAATTCTGGCAAGATATTTGGATTTGTGATTCTTCCTTAAGTTATCGTTTTCCTCGGTTGTTTCATCTTGATACTGATCAAGAATGTTTTGTTAGAGATCGATGGCTCATGGGCTTGGTCGTGGTCGAGGTTTATTACAGGAGGTTCTTTGTACTCTCAGCTCCAAGCTCTTTATGATCTTTTGCATAATTCTCAGATATCTGATGATACTCCTGATGTTTGGGAATGGATTATCAGAGGAACCAATTCTTTTTCCGTAAAAGAAACTCATGTTCATATCGATAATTACATTTTGCCGGATGTTCATACCCCTACTAGATGGATTCGTTATATCCTGAAAAAGGTCCACATTATGATTTGGAGAGCTTTGTGTGATTGCCTTCCCACATGCTGGAATCTGAGCAAGAAAGATAGTGAATTAAAATCTCTCCTATGTCCTGTTTATAACCAATGTTCGGAGGTAATAGATCATGTTTTATGGAATTGCTCGTTAGATTTTGAGATTTGGCATAAAGTCTTTGTGTGGTTGGATCTCTCCTTTCCTGTTATCAGTTAGTTTGATGCTAGTTTTGAATGGGTAGAAGATCTCTGAATTAATCCTCACGGGAAGCATATTGTTCGGTCTATTTTGGGTGTCATGGCTTGGTCTATCTGGAAGTTTCGCAATGGCTTCATTTTCAGTCACAAGCGTCGTATTCGGCAAGACATTTTCGATAGTATATGTTTGGTTCTCAAATAGATATAGAAAGTTAAACATTTCTTGGACTAACTGGATACAAAATCCATTGTTTGCTCCCTATTTGTAATTCCCTTTCTAGCTTCTTGCTAGTTTTAATAAATTTTTCGTTCAAAAAACATATAACATCAAGAAAGAAAACTAGGGCAAGTATAACATGATAACATACACTAATTAGTGTTTATTTAACATCATAACATACTTTTGGCATCCCACATCGGTTTGTAAAGGAAAGTAGCTTGTGAGAGGTGGTTATAAATAAGAAGGGAAGGATACAATTAGAAGTAGGCATGTTGGATTCCATAAAAGCCTTTGGCAATATTGTTTGCAAGCTTATGACATGAGTTTTATAAGCTTGCAACCAACAATGTCAAGCTCTTTTATAATATTTGACAGGCTTATAATTATATGTATAAATATAAGTTATCATTGAATTAAAGAGTTATCCAATGGATCCATTGAGGATGGGAATGTTAACTTCTATTATCCAGGAGTGACACAAAGATTTTATAGTGCCTCT
Organism: Chrysanthemum seticuspe; assembly: GCA_019973895.1. Lineage (NCBI taxonomy): Eukaryota > Viridiplantae > Streptophyta > Magnoliopsida > Asterales > Asteraceae > Chrysanthemum > Chrysanthemum seticuspe. The sequence continues at coordinate 299,024,078 of BPTQ01000001.1, forward strand.
CTTGATGGTTGTAGGTCAAAACAAACTCGATATCAAGTGTGAAAATCACCTCCCTTTGTTTACATGTGGAAAAGTAATCTTTAGGACAGCTAAACCAGGCCATCCAAGTTTTTTGGGGAGTCGGTTGTTAAGTTCAAGTTGTATTGTCAACGTTATTTTATTTTCTTTATCATATACATCGAATTTAAGTCATGATAGTATTGTACATCACGATTTACATGTACTCTTTGAGTTCAATACAAATTATGAAATTTGACTGTACATGGTTGACTTTTAAGAGGGATAAATAAGGACGGGGCTTTAGGTAGCGTTTATATATAGAGATGTTTATGTAATGGTTAGTTTGATATATAGAGGTGTTTAAGTAATGGTTAGCGTTTATAACGCGTACTTATTAAATATTGACATAGATATTCCCTTCTACATGCGCAAGTAAAATATTACGAAAAATATTTTTAGTTTTTGTCACCAAAATTATCACGCATTTTGTACTCGCATTCATTAAAATCATGACTATGACGAGATTTATCATGTTGGGTTTTGAATATAAGTTGTGTCTTTACCTAACGTGCTGAGGTTCATGCCTTCTCTCTCTATTCCTTAACCGTTTTTCCCGCCAATACTCCATTATCAATAATCATTGTTTTTTCCCTTCTTCTACCTCATTTCTTAACAGTTTTTGAAATCTAATACCATCATCCAATTCCCCTCATCATTGTGCACACAATGATGATCTTTGATTAGATTTCCGTTAACAGTGTAGGATATGAAGAGAAATCATTTGTAAGTACTGTTAAGGCTAGTGAAGAGAATATTGATAACAAGTTAAGTTTGATTCCTACTATTTTAAAGGATGGTAGAGAAGTTGTTGTTTTTGAGGAAGAATTAGTGATGGAGGGAAGTATGAAATGGAATTTGAGTCTATGTGGTTACGTTGTTGGTTACAAAATGAATTATGCTGATCTAAAGTACAACATAGGAGGAATGTGGGGTAAGTTTGGGCTTAAAGACATTATATCTCAGTATGGGATGTACTTGTTCAAATTTAGGAATGAAGAGGGCCTGAATCAGGTTTTAGAAACTAGACCTTGGATGGTCAATAATAAACCACTATTTGTGCAAAAATGGGATCCAAGTGTTAGTGTGGATAGAAGTGACCCTATATCACTCTCTGTTTGGATCAAACTGCATAAACTACCATTGGAAGCTTGGAGTGTGAAGGGGATCAGTGCAATTGCTAGCCGTCTAGGGAAAGCACTTATCATGGATAAACCTACTGCAAAAATGTGTAAAGATGGTACAGGAAGATTGGGCTATGGAAGGGTACTTGTTGAGATAAGGGCCGATAAGGAATTCAAAGACAAGATTGAAATTGCTATAAAAGTGGTGAGTATACACATGGAAACCTCCTAAATGTAGTTGTTGCAATGTTTTTGGGCATAAGGATTCTATGTGTAATGTGAAACCTAAAAGTAATGAGGACAAGGATAGTGATTTGAGTACTAATAAAGATGTGATTAATAATGGTAATACTGTGAATAAGGAAAATGGGAAGGATCCAGGTATCAGGAGGAATACACAAGAATACAGACCAAAGAACATAGCAGTTGGTAGTACTAGTCAAAATGTTGTTCATAAGGCAAAGAATACAAAAAGTTCTAGTGTTCCTGCACATGGAAAAAGTCCAGTGAAAAGCCCAAATGGTGGATGGAATGTTCCACATGAAACAGTGGAAGCAATCAGGAAAAGTGCTAACAAGTATGCTATCTTGGAAGAGTATGGAAATGATGAAGTACCTGAGACACTCATGAAACACAATAGAGAGAAAGTTGATAAGTGGGTACATTATCAAAGAAAGCCTAGTTAAAATGATACCGCTTTCGTTTACTTATCATAGTGAGAGACAATTTATGTAATTTACTCACCTTTTTTCTTATGTAGAAAGGATCTAATCTGTTCTTTACTTTACTTTTAATGTTTTTTACTTTAAAAATTTTAGGATGTTCAAGTCTTGCATGACGCCATGTCTCTCCCACTTAGCCAACCTACTTAGACTTCCCAGCTCAAATGTGCTACAAATTGCTTAAAATCAATTGGGTCTTGACTTTTGGCATCCCGCATCGCCTTTAGGAGGAAAGTAGTTTTGTGGGAAGAGGTTATATGTAAGGAGGGAACGACTCATTTTATGTTAGGCATGTTAAACTTCTTAAAAGCCTACAGAACAACTTGTCAAGCTTATGAAATTATTTTTTAAGCTTTTCAAGCTGTTGTTCGTAGCTTTTATAATATTTGACAAGCTCTTAATATATGTCCAACATTATTTGAACTCAATATTTTAAGTAATTTAAACCTTAACAAGCCGTAAATTTTGACCGTTGCTTTTCTAATATTTGATAAGATTACAATATTAAATGCGCAGCTTGTAAGAGGAGATTGGATTTGAGATCCAGCGGATCCGTAAAGGACAAAAATATTTGTTTCTATTATAAATCCAAATCCAAGAGTGAGAAAGATTATGTTTAGTCATTTAGAGCGTATCTCTTCGGTGGTTGAAGGTCGAAACAAACTCGATGTCTATAATTCCAAATTATCAAAAACGTGGTTTTAGTTACCTCATCAAAGTATGTGTTGATTTGTACAAATATACTTTTTACTGGGACACCCATCTCACGTTTTAAGTAGTTGTATTAAGCTCACATTTTATTCTAGAACGACAATTTTAACTATTTCACAATATTTATATCACATATCTATCTCACATGTCCTAAGCATATACACAACCATTTGGTTAGAAGTTTATAACACAACATGTGGTACAATTAGGACACAAGCACTCTGGTTATTAAACTCATACTTTGCAAAAACTCTTGTTGAGTGAAGTGTGCAAATCAATAAATAAAATGTGCAAAGCATCAGTTTTTTTATAGGTGGAAGAGTGGAGTTTTAAGAAAACTAAAGTAGGCCATCCGAATTTCTTTTGTAATCAGTTGTTAAGTTTAGGTTTATTGTCAACAAGTGGTTGATACCCGCCGCTCCGCGGCGGGAGTTTCTTCTACAAACAACTCTTTTCGAACTGTGCTAGATGCGTTGCGGCGGAGGTGTTTGCCTACTTATTTGCATCGTCGTACGAAAACAGATACTTACATTATGGCACCAAAGTGGATGCATAGATTAATGTTGTGTTGTTTACAAAAATTGGCATGATGTAAGCCATTTGGCAATAAACATGCGGATTTACATATAGCAACTGCATACCCATGATTTTCAAAGCTGTTGGTGATCTAATTCTGGTGCTAATCGCGTTTTCGCTTTTCAGCATTTGGGCCACTGTTGCAGACAACTCTATGCGAAGTGTTCAGACACGGTTTCAGCTCTCTGCGATTTCTTTTCTTCTGGCTCAGGGGCTCCCAAACGCATCAATTTAAGCTCCGTTTCAGCGCCCCAAACCCACCAATTTAAGCCCTCAACAGAACCTATTTCAGTCCCATTTCAGCATCCAAACACACCCACTTCCACCACCAATTCAGCATCCATATCGACCCTTTTCAACCCGCGATGCGGCCCCTAAAAACCCCGTTTCCAGCCCCAAAAAACTGGACATGCTAGTAGGCAGCGATAAATTATGATTAGAAGCATTCCATATAATTTTAAAATTTGCATATAAAATTGAACCGAGAACTAATATATATTATGGGTTAAAGATTTAGCATATACAATATATGGAACTAATACTATTAACAGAACATGTAAGTATGCATTTGAGATAGCTTACAGATTTAAGGTATACTATATTAACAAAACAAACGTGATATGATCTTTTGCATCATCCCTTAAAAAACTGAAGATTTAGATATGTGTATATACTTTTTCACCAAAATAGGATGCAATTCATCACTATGATGAATCATCATAACAAAAAAAAGTAATCAACTGATTGTTACAAATCGCGACCGTCTTTCTATTGACATTCTCAGAGTGACCAAAAAAAGATATACTTACGTGTACATATACCGCCATTTACATATGAACTTCCTGATAATGATGCACTTCCTGATAATGGTATACTTATGTGTACATATACCGCCATTTACATATTGAATATCGCCATTTACTTGCATGAATAATCAGATATAGCTTGATCATTATTAGTTTGGGTAAGTTGAATTTGTCACAAATAATCCCATCCCGATATTCAATATCATGTGGACACTCCACCCATTTAGATATGAACAGGTTATGTTTTTATATATAATGGGTCAAATTGGTAACATAAGTCACAAACGGCTGAAAGAAAACAGAAAATCAATTGTAAGCCATTTAAAAAATATAACTTTCATAATCATAGCTAACACAGTAATGTTTATAAAATATTTTTAAAAAACGTGTATTATTCTAGTTTTTTCGTGTTGCGGTAGCTGATCCCAAATCTTATTCATGTATTTGCTTTGGTTAGGATTTGATGAATCAGAAGTTTATGCAATATGCAAAGACCAAAAAGATTAGGGTTTACTACTTTGCCATTGTCTTTGTTACATAATCCCCACTTATACTTACAACTACTGCTATGAACCGAAAAATGAGTATTGATAATAACCTGGAATACAAATACACGGCGTAGTCACGTAGGTCCACTGCGACTCAATCCTGAAAACATGCCAACAAATAACGCTAACATAAAAAATCAACCGCCTTTTTAATAAGCATATGTCTGCTATTGAGTAAAAAGTTTGAATTTGATACCTGCTGCGGATCAGGTTATTATTTCCGTATCTACGAACATCGTGGCCAACCTAGCAAGCTGGGCAGCTATATTTCCTGCCACCACTGTTGATTCAGTTGCTGCCGTCATGGTAGTGGCATGTACCATTATGTGGTCACGGTCCTCAACTTTCACCCGTTGGCTTATCTTTAGGACCTGAAACATCATTTTCTTATATCACGGTATATCTTATTCCACTTACCTGAATTTGATAGATTTAATTATCACAGTTAGAAGATAAAATGGACTATAAGTAGTACAATACTAAAGAAGTATAGAATAAGTCTTAATATAAAAAGTTGCAAGTTGGTCGGACTATCATATATGTATTTTGAAACTTTAGTCACCAACTGAAAAATTCTGAACATGCCTGCATCTCACTTTCTTCTTCCCAGTTACAGAGAATAAGAATACAAAACTAAGAAATAGCAACAATACCTCGTTGACTAAATACTGATGCCCAAAATCAGTAGCCTTCAGAAGTGCATGCTCACTCTAGTACAGCTGCTCCGTATTTGGACGTCATCGTTGATGTACACGGGTCTTAACGCGAACAGTTGCACTCTTTACATCATGTTTCGCCACACCCGTACCACGTGAGTGTTACAAACGTTGGTCGACTTACTTTTGCCGCTAGCAATTGCCATTATCTGTCGTTGCCACACGTACTGCTAGAAACTTTTTCTGGATCTCCATTAATACCTACAGCAGCAGAAGCATATTTATATGCAACAGTTTAGCATAAATTGTCATTTATATCCTGTATATAGTACTTCAGTTGGGGGGAACGTGTCAAAAGTCGGCTAATTATGTTTTTTTAATGCATTCAAGTTATTAAAATTGTTTTACCTAAGCAATTTTATACTTAAAACAAATATTTGTTTTACAGAATCAAAATTAGTACTAACTACTGCTTTGTATGAGTGGTCATACCTTCTCGTTTTTGCCTGCAGCGTATTAGCCAGCAAAGGACGAAGAGTTTCACTGGCTTGCGCTCCAGATGACCTTTCCATTTAATCACCGACATAACCTATCGTTCAATTCTTCTTACCTTATGAGCTTCATCTTCACTGCAGCAACCTTCTGCAACTGACTACCAAACGGTCCTGTTACAGCAACCGAATGCCTTTTCGTGCAGCAGTACATAAGGATTCAAGCGCGAATCCATATCAAAGCACTCTTAAAACCTTTTTAAGCTTAAGTTTCGTGACATAGAAATGGCAAGCTTAAATGAGAGCGAGTACCTTCATAAGCATTTATTTAAATGAAGTGACTACCCATCGTGACACAATCCATTCTCGACCGTTGTGGGCATGCTGTTGTTAGGAAACTGCTTCTTAATAAGATGCAAGAAAAATGAAATTCGCATCTGCACAAAAAAACAAAGAAAATATCAAGACAAAATTGCAAAAGAAAAAACACCAAAGGACTGTTTGGTATTGGTTATTAAGAGTGCTTATGTAGTTAAAATCGGCGTGCATCACGGTCCATCTATTTAGATCATGGGTCAGATGAAGACTGAATTCCAGTTTGTTGGGTCATACATCACATCATCTAGCCAGTTCCAATTTTGACACGTTGACCCATACGCAACACCCATATAGGGATTTTAAAAAGATCCAAAAACACAATCTACATAAAATTCTATATAAGCTGAATTGCATACGGAAAACGTTTCTACTTTTCAATAAGTTTTTGGGCATTTTGATTAAAAATTATACCAAGAAGATTGGAAGTTAGCACATGTGATATAGGGAAGTGGTAATCTTTAATTCACTAACCTGCAGTTGATCAACTCAACTGGAGCGGCAAAAAAGGAGACTACGACGCCAGCGCCGGTTCCAGCAATGACCAGCAATGACCTGGTAATTCACAGTGACGGATATAGCCGGTTCAGAACTCAAAGGTGCACTTTAGAGCGTACCTCAATCTCTTATTTTAAATACAACCTTTCTTTAGTAATTTTTTTAACAAACAGAAACGAAAAGAAAATAAGCAACTTCAAAAAGTTAAAAGAAATACTTGCAGTACAATCCGAAGCGCCCGTCAAACAATTTGCTTTATTAACCACTACTTATTTGTGTCTCCTTGAAGAATCTCCCGTCACCATAAACCCCTGTAAACAATTTAGCCTTAGAACACAGCCAAAACACGTTTATAGTATGTTTAAATTTGTATACCTCTTACTGAAGCTCAACTGGAGAGGTTCTTTCTTCAACTTGTATACGGCATCAGTCCAAGTTTAACACAGAACCTAGAATAAACAACTTAAGAGTTTAGATATTTGTTAAGGTCGCTGATAATGTGTTTAAGAATTTTGTAGGGAGAACAAATATTCTGATTATCAACCAAGATTTTAGAGAACTAAAATTAATTACCCGTCCTGCATACCATTTTAAGGTCAAACGCAAATCTGTTACTCTTCTTCTCCATATCCATCCTGCACACAACCTGAAAAACGTAGCATACAACTATAAATTTTATTCACAGAAACTGAAAAAGGCACCGACTTCTCTTTTAGGCAAAGAAAAAAGAGTCGAAGCAAATACACAACATATGACTATGAAAACCAAACCTTTTTCACTAAAAGCTAATAAAAATCCAGTGCTGCTCCTATCGTGTTCATAAAATTCGAAAATACTTGAAACAAATACTACAAATTCAAACCCAAAACATAAAACCATGAGATACAACTTGATTAAACCCTAACTTCAATATTATAAAAACTTGAGTAAAAGGTTTTCTTAACATGTAACTCGAAAACCTTTCCTTCCAACACAAATAAGATCGAATAGAAAATAATTTGAAGCACCTTTTTTGCAATCCAAAAATTGTTGAGCGCGCCATCTTGTTAACTGCTTTCCCATCATCACCTCTCTCAAAATGATGTTATTACTTCCAAGAGCTAAAATCAAACATTTTAATATGGTTTAGTAAAAGTAAAAGAAATAATAGCAGGGAGGTTTTCCGGTTTTATTATAGTTTATTCTCCGTTCGTTATTGGGCCTTAGCATCTTTGGTTTTTTGGGCCGGGTGCTATTCGGGTCGGGTTGGTCGGGTTCGGGTCAAACGGGTCGGGTCCAAGTCGGGTCGAGGCTAAAAATAATATACCCGAACCCGACCCTATTTGAACTCGGGTTAGTCGGGTTCGGGTCAAGTCGGGTCGGGTCGGGTTCGGGTCTGTGCCATTTACAAAATCATAGAATTTAAATGTGTAAATCATGTGCTGCTGGACCTTCGATTCGACTGTGTAAATAAGTTTAATTATGGTAAATTAGCATCGTAGTTGATAAATGGGAAACAAAGATTAAAATCTTGTTCAATCTATTATTGAATATAACAGATGTTGTTAAGAGCATAGATATTATTATAAAAAAAAAAAAAAAAAAAAAAAAAAAAAAAAAAAAAAAAAGACTCAAATCAAATGTAGTTGTGAAGATTTTTCGTCAGCGCAAAGAATTGAAAAACAGAAAACAAGAAACAAGACTTTGACATGAAAAACACAAAGTCAAAAAAAGAAGCTCCAAGTCCATGACAGATCCAAACAAGCAAATTGAATAATCACAATACCATTAAGCATTTCTTACCCATTACGACACATCCTAAAGATAACACAAATCTTGACAACACACCATTTTACGACCATCATGTTAAAAAAAAAAAAAAAAAAAAAAAAAAAAAAAAAAAAAATCCTAACTCGGGTTGGTCGGGTTGACCCGAACCCGACTAAGCAAAATATTTAAACCCGATACCCGACCCTAATTCGTACTCGGGTTAAACGGGTTGACCCGATTGACCCGAGTTAGACTTTGGACCCGAGTAACCCGACCCGAATATGCTTAGTCGGGTTCGGGTCCGGGTCGGGTCCGGATTTTTGACACCCCTAATCACAACCCATTTAGAAAAAAATGGGTTGCTATGGGTCAAAAATAAGAACTTATGGGTTGGATTGGGTTACCCCATTGGCAAAGAACAGGTCAAATGGGTAAACAATTGGACTTATGTGAATCAACAAATGGGTCGAATGGGTCACTCAAGGGTCGAACGATAACTCAACCACCATTAGATTATGTGTTTTTTATGTTTTTATACGTATTTATATTTTTTTTCGTCAGTCTTAACATTTTCATCCGTTTTTGCGTGTTTTCGTCATTTTTTTTCGTTTTCGTCTGTTTTATTATGTTTTCGTCCGTTTTTTTACCTTTTCATTCGTTTTTGCGTGTTTTCGTCTGTTTTTTACGTCTTCATTCGTTTTTTTACGTTTCATCCGTTTTTGCGCGTTTTCGTCCGTTTTTTTACGTTTTTGTCCATTTTTTTTATGTTTTCATATGTTTTTGCGCGTTTTCGTCCGTTTTTACGTGTTCGTCCGTTTTTTGCGTTTTTTACGTTTTCGTCCGTTTTTTTACGTTTTCATCCGTTTTTGCGCGTTTTCTTCTGTTTTTGCGCGTTTTCATTCGTTTTTTACGTTTTCGTCCGTTTTTTATGTTTTTGCTCGTTTTCGTCCGTTTTTTTTACGTTTTCGTTCGTTTTTTTCCGTTTTCATCTGTTTTTGCGTGTTTTCGCATGTTTTTTTACGTTTTCGTCCGTTTTTTTACGTTTTCATCTGTTTTTGCGCGTTTTCGTTCGTTTTTTTACGTGTTCGTCCATTTTTACGCGTTTTCGTCCGTTTTAAGTAGTTGTATCAAGCTCATCCTTTGCTAGAACTGATTGTACCGTAAAGTGTGCAAATTAATAAGAAAAAAAAGTATGAGAATCATATCCTTTTGGATATAGGTGGAAGAGCGATGTTCTAAGACAAAAAATTTATCTAGCCATTTAGAGTCTCTCCTTGGTGGTTGTAAGTCCAAACAAACTCCATGTCTATAATTCGACAGGCCCAGAAACGTGGTTTGAGTTACCTCATTCGTGTATGTGTTGTTTTGCACTCATATATTAAAAAAAAAAAAAAAAAAAAAAAAAAAAAAAAAAAAAAAATGGGACTCCACCTCATGTTTTGAGTAGTTGTATATAGCTTATACTTTGCTAAAACTGATTATAAACTGAAGTTTGCAAATCAATAAAAAAAAAATGCAAATTATCTCCTTTTAAATATAGGTGGAAGATTGATGTTTTATGACAACTAAATCATGTCATCCAAGTTTTTTTTAGTAGTCGGTTGTTAAGTTTAAGTTGTATTGGCAAAGTAATTCATTCATTTTTTTTTGTCATGTACATCGACTTTAAGTTACGAAAGTCTTTTTCAACGCGATTTATATGTGCTCTTTAAGTTCAATCCAAATTATGAAATCAGACTTTACATGGTTGACTTTTATGGGGGATAAATAATAACGGGGCCTTAGTTTGGCTTTCTTTTGTCTTTATTTTATCGGTATTTTTGGGTCATATTTTTAGCTGTAGGATATACGAATCTCATTGACTCTATATTGGTTAGTCATGATAAAGAACATGATGAAGTATTTTTATAATTTATTTTTAATACGATGGAGTTGACTGGTACGATTAATATAATATGCATGGTTGTGTTCTTTTGTTAATCTTTTATATAATAAAACAAAACCTCTAGGGGGAATTTTTCATTTCAAAAAAATCAAACCATACCTTATTAAGTAATAATTACATTATTATTAATTTATATTTAAAAAACTTTGACTTAAAAAATCTTAAAATTTTCCTAATTTGACAAAAAAAAACTATAAATTCGTTTTTAGTTGTAAAGTGAGTATAAAATTATATGTGTCAAAAATATGAAAAAACAAAAATTTAAAAAGATGGGGTAAATCTACAATAACTTCAAGGGTTTAAACAAAAACTCCGAAACATAATAGAAGAGAGAAAACCTAAAACTCAAGTTTATGATTATAAGGAACGGCTGCAAGTCTGCAACAAGCCGGAAACCGTTGCTTTCTTTATGAGTTCGGTTTGATTCTCGATCACAAACGTTAGGTAAATATTTGTTTCTGATTTTGAATTTAGTCATCATTGATATTTTTGATTGTTGATATTCGTTTCTCTCCTTAATCATGATTTAAAATTATCTTTAGAAGCAATTCAATTAGATACATGATTGTCGGAGTTGTATTATTAATTAATGGGGTCACTCGGTTGTAAGTATTAATACATAGGGTCTCAAAGTTTAATAAAAAAAATGGAACTTCTACTTTTAGCGAATATATACGGTTGATAATGTTGATGTGCTGCTAAATTAACCCTGAAGCCCCTCTTGACAAAGTTTGTGTCCTAAGTTGTGGGATCTCCTCGGGTACAAGTATAGGTAATAAGCAGTTAAGCACCATCAATTTTGTGTTAATATTTTTCTTATGATCTTGATGAAAATAATTCGGGTCTATTTAGGCCTTGGTGCTACTTTAAGTCGCTCATCTGTAGCAGGTTTTGGACTAGGAACTATGGGAGTTGCTGTGAGTTATCTAAAATTGAAACTCTTTAAACACATGACAAAATGCAACATATTGACAATTTAAGATGAATTAAATTCGACTATATGTCTATATTAAGGGTGTTTCACATTGGTTATTAAAAGTGATTTATCTACTTACTCTGTTTTTAAACACAAATAAGCAAGTATTTGGTGTTTGGGACTGCTTAGTAAAGTGCAGATATTGAGTTGTTTTATGACATATTTAGTCAAAATATGTGTTTTTATGTCTTGGACAACTTTTAAACTTGAGTTGGTTACATAGTAGAATAGTTGTATTTATTATTGTGTGCTTATCTCAGACTACATGGGAGAGTCTTGCGGAAATTGTGGGGAAGTTTGATAAGAACATCACTAGGCGTGGATCAGTGCGCGAAACATCAACCAAGAAGGGCAATAACTATCATCTTGGCTCGGTTATGATTGGATTCTTTGTGTTCATCTTCATTGGATCATGTAAGATTATCCCCCTTCTTACTCGTCACACCAACGGTTTTTCAACAATTGACTTTTGCATTTATATCATATTTGGCTTCTCTTTACTCATTATAATTAGTACATGTCGATTAGCTCTCATTTGTGTTCTTTTTATCTACCGTTCATACTCTTCAAAAGTTGATTTCTCTTATTGCATTTTAGAAGTTAGTGGTTAGTTTATGACAAAAAGTAAAGGGTTTTTATAGACCTAGATTGATTATATGCGCCAAAACAACAAATTGGATTATGCTCTTCTCTTTAATAATATTGTGGTGGTGATGCATACATTTAAAGTTGTGAATTTTAGTCATAGTTTAGGCAAAGCAATGTTAAAGATGTAGACAAAGAAAGTCGGTAAAAAAACAAAAGGAGGCTCAAGTGCAACCTCCGATATGGATAGTGATAATAATAATCACTGCTCCTTTTCCAAGCTTATAACTACTAAAGCTATATTTTAACATTGTCATCTCTCATGTAGCCTCTAGATACAACATCATCTCGAATGTAGACAAATGCATTCGAGATATTAAAAGGGCTTTGGTCAATGCTTACAGAAGGCAGTTGAAGTGAAGTATTTGATGGGCAACCCTGCAATTCAGGTATGTTACATATCCTTATAAATGAAATAATTAGCCAAGTAATTTTTCTTTTAATGTAGTTTAGGATATACCAGTAGCTTTTGTCTAGAGTGGATATGGTGATAAAAAAATGACGAAGTGGAACTTTAACCCGTTTATTTTTTAATGCAATGGGCAGGATGAAGTTCATATAGGGTGAAGATGCACTTGAATTTAAATCAGAAAGATGGATTGATCACCATGGTTGCTTCCTATTCAGAAACCCCTTCAAATTTTCTGCTTTTTAGGTCAACATAATGTAACTTTAGTATTTCACCCACAAAAGTTACAAATTTCACTACATAACTTTATCATTGTCTCTCTGAATATTTCAACCTTTGTTGGATTTGGAAGTGTTCATGCAACATTCAGTATGGTTCAGGGGTTGTTAGGTTAGTCAAACTGTTTATAGGGGCTGTTTTGTATCACTTATTAGAATAACCGCTTATACATGATGATTAGGATTACTTATTGAAACTACTTAAAAGGGTCCTTTAGGATTGGTTATTAGATCAACTACAGTTAAGGGCTATTTGGGTTGCTTATGAAACGGTATATAGTGATTGTATGAGATTGTTCATTGTAATAACTACTTAAGGGCTGTTTGGGGTTGCTTATTGAAATTGCTTAAAGGGTTATTTCATATCTAGAATTGACTATTGAAACTTATGTTTGCAATTGCTTAATAGAGTAACTAATTTCAGGTAGGTCAAGCCACCCCCTCAAAATCATACTTGATATAAATGTGTAAAGAAGTTGGGGAACTATTATAGTACTAGAATGATACATTATTTATGATGCCATTTTACATTATCAGGAAACAGAGCATGTCACATACCAATATGGTTGATATTGGCAGCAAATAAGTTTAGTAAGTTTCAGATCACTTTTGTTTGATCAATTAGGTGGATACCATTAAAAAGTTATGCACCACTTTCTTAAAGAGTTTATAATGTTTCAAGGCATCTTATACGTGTTAGGATAACAAGTCAACAAGTTTTGCTTCGTTCGAGAAACCTTTAGTTGGATGAGTAACATCAAGATTTTGATATAAAGAAATACTACGTATCTCTTAGACTTCTTATATGAAACTGATACAATATATGTTTTTGTTGCAATTTTTTTGGTGTCCTTTTTAATTGCCATGAATACTTACATATATTAACTTATATCCTAAATTGGCATGCCATTTTAATCATCACAGTTGAAAAAATTATGCCAAGTGAAATTTGGTGGTAGTCGCAATTTAGGCATCTTTATGGGTAACTTATATGTATGCGCTAAGTTGTAGACTTAACAGTTACGACTTTACGACTATCAAAAAATACAAACATTAAACCATGAGTAAACTGTCTTGCTTACCTAAGTGATAAGGTTTTAAAAGGTACCTTTTTGAGGGGTCATTTAAGCCCTTATTCGATCACTTTTGTATCCGTTATTGCTTAATATCGTTCCTTTTCACTTTTTAGGTCTCTTGAAGGCAAAATGCTGGAATAATGCTTATTTGGACGAAAAGGCGCGAATATACGAAGAAAATGGCCAAAGTCAGAATCGAGACACTCAAAGCTGCTGAAACATAAGGCGACGGCGTCACTGCATATCTGCGACGCCGTCGGGAAGGAATTTTGCGACGGGTCAGAAGCGAAATTGCATGTTTTCAAGGGACGACGTCAGGTTCTAAAGGAGTAGGCCGTCGTTACTCAGACGGCCTAGATGCAGCCAAGACGGCGTCAGAGCTGAAGGGGACGGCGTCACAGTCATAAGGTGACGCCGTCGCAAGGTTTACGTGGCCAAGACGAAACCCTAATGACGGCGACACGACGGCGTCACTAAACATAAGGTGACGCCGTCGCAGATGTAATCTTATATATAGAATCCGAATTTTTCAGTTTTTGTGTGTAGTCTTTTGGAGTAAAAACCTAAAACCGAACCAAGGCTTTCTTGTGCAGTATTTTAGGGTTCTAAACCCTATTATACATCAAGATAAGTATTTACTTCATTAATTTAATTATGTCTTTGATTATTTGTGTGTATGCTTGCATGTTCTCCATGTCCGGCTAATTTATTTGTGTGTTTGCTTAGGGAATATGAAACTTAATTATTGAATATTGATTGGTTGATACTTATCTTAGTTGACTAATGATCTAGAGTGCGCTAGATTATTCGTTGTGTACTTAATGCTTGACTTTTCTTTGTGAACTTTAGAATATAATTATCTAGGTAATTGTAGGATAAAGTATTCAAGGACAACCGTAGAGTAGGCGTCTATAAATCACTAGAGGATTTGTAAACAAGACCCTTTGGTAATTTCAAAGAGTTAGGGAAACAAGCACGCCCTATAGCCTTAGAATCACAACGCAACTAGGAATAAGGACGTGACAAATCAACCATCAATAGGAGATAATTAAGGAGTAGTAAAACCTAAGTAAACACATCTTTAAACTATCATACGAGTACACATCAATTAGACATAGACTATCACAACCTTAGCTTAGATAATTAGATAATAGTAGAGTAATCGGTAGCAATACCAACCCCCCAAATTCAATACCCGAGATTCGTACCTTTTCAATTTCTAAAAAAAATATAAAAAGATAAAAAATAATCTTCCTCAACCTCAACCTTAGCGTAGTAACTTCTCACTAGCATTCCTATTCCCCTAGAGAACGATATCAATACCCGTGGCTTACCCTAATTACTACACTACAACGATTAGGTTCACTGCCTAGGGTGTTATAAAACTTGCTCGAAGAAAAGGAAGTTTCCTTGACCCCGAACGACGCGTGTAGCGTTATCAAGTTTTTGGCGCCGCTGCCGGGGAATAGAATAGCTAGTTAGTAGTCCACCTCGTTTAGGTTTCTTTGCTTGATTCCTATCAAGTAAATTTTTCTCATTTTTTAGCTTCCTCTTAGTCTATCCCCCTTCTTCGTGACCTTTGTTCGTAACACCCATCACTTTTCACCATGGAAGGTGACAACCAACCACCACTCATCAACCCACCACCAAACGACCCGCCAAGAGCCCGTACTCTTGGTGAGTACTCGAGACCAAACCACCTAGGTTATAGTAACACCATTGAGCTTCCCGACCAAGCCCAAACTACGGCCCTGCGATCCGACACCATCCGGTTGGTGCAAAACGGATGTGCATTCCATGGACTTCGTTCCGAAGACCCAAATCAGCATCTGAGGGATTTCCTCAAAATTGTCGATTCCATCGACCTTGATGCTACTACTCGGGAGACCACGCGCTTGCGTCTCTTCCAATTCTCTCTACGGGACCAAGCTAGTAATTGGCTTGAGCGACTTCCCGCCGGCTCCATCTCAAGTTGGGATGATCTTACTTCTCGCTTCCTTGCTCAATTTTTCCCACCGGGGAGAACCACTAAGCTTAGGAATGACATCTTGATGTTCCAACAACGTCAAGGTGAATCTCTCTACGAAGCATGGACCCGATTCAAGGACTTACTTCATAAAGTCCCTCATCACGGCATTGATCTTTGGCTCCAAGTCCAAATCTTTTATGATCATGTCAACTTCCCCACTAAGCGATCCATTGACCAAGCGGCCGGTGGAAAACTTAGTGATCTCACCGCGGAAGAATCATGGGAAATAATAGAGGACCTTGCCCTCTATGACAACGAAAGTTGGGATGACCCCCGTGAACTTCCCAAAACCGTCAAGGCAATCTCCTTGCCTCCTCCCGACCGTAGGATGATCGAACTTGAAGATCAAGTCAAATTCCTCATGAGTTCCTACGAGAATCCTAAGTCCTCACGCCATATAAACAGAGTTCCCTCTTCGTGCGAGCCGTTTTGTGATCCTCATAACACGCGCACTAGCACCCGATCTCCCGAACATGCTTCCGTTGAATACGCATCCTCGCGTAATAATGGAACGGGAGGAAGATTCCCTACAACGCCCGGACCTAGGAATTTCAATGAAACCCGGGAGGCATGGAAAAACAAGCCCGACTTTTACTGGGGACAAACCAAAGAATTCACCTCCAATGATTTCTCGTGGCCCCCACCTAACGGTCCTAACCAACAGAGTATCGAAGGGATGTTGCAAAACATAGTTGCGTCCCAAGAAACCCAAATGGCTAAGCTCTCGGACCGCTTTATCCATCAACAAGCCGAGATGGATAGGAAAATAGACAACCTGTTGAAAGCCATAAATGGTGATAGGAAGGTTAGTGCTATCTCGACTCCCGAGCCTCCAGGTGTTGAAATTAAGGATCCAAGCAAGCTTATTAAGCACGTTCAATTCGTCAATGCCATCGCCTTAGTGGAACCGGATGAAACCGATGACGAAGAAGACCAAACATTTGTTGATGATGAAACACCCGAGGAAGAAGATGAAGTAGACAATGACTATTTCAACAAATTTCCTACGGAAGAGGAATTATCCCGCCACCCTCATTTAGTGTGTGACCTCCGTCACATGTATGTTAGAAAAAGCCCTAGAATCAAGTTTGGGAACCCTTGGAATCTTAACATACCATGTTGCATAGGACACCTTTTTGTGGCAAAGGCTTACATTGATCGTAAATCCCCAATTAACATAATGACTAGCACCTATTACAATTGGATAATGAAGAAGCCTATCCCAACTAGGCAAGACCTCGATAATCCTAGTGATAAGTGTAATTTTCTTGGTAGAGTTAAGGGATTGCCCGTCTATGTAGGTAATTTCACATTCCCTACGGACTTCATAATTGTGGAAGATATTAGCACGGCCATAGACCCTAGCTTGTCCCACGTTATTCTAGGAAAACCTTTCGTAGAAAGCACCGGGATGACCTATGACCCATCGTTAGGAGTAGTGCGATTCAAGGATGAGACCGACGACGTAGCCTACCAAATGCCGTTTAAGATTGAGAAGTTTTCATCACTCTCCAATGATGAAAAGGAACTTAAACTGTCGGTCTATTACAGGAATGATGAGGATAGGGAAAAGGGAGTAGATTATGTTATGGCTAAGCTTTTCGGGTTCTATAAAGATTGTTTGAATTTAGGACCGAAATATAGGACCGAGTGGGGAGAGGGTGAACTCTTAGAAAGGAGTATCATGGGACACTTCTACAACATGGAACCCCCCGATAGAGACCGTCAAGAGGGCGGTGATGCAAAAACGTAGGGGTAGGACTACGAGTCTAGCTACAAGACTCTTAAATAAAGAAAAGCGCTTCGTGGGAGGCAACCCATGCTTAATTGTTTGCTTGTTAGTGTCATATATCTTTTATTAATTGTTTGTCCTCATGTTTGAATTTGTAAAAATGCTTTATTTTGTTTTTAACCTCGTCTTAATTACATATAAAGGTATTTTACATAAAGGATAAGTGTAGGGAGGATTACACACGTTTTCATAAGAAACGTAAACATGAGAATAACAATTAACTAAAAGATATATATGTTTGTTTGTTCGAGTCAAATGCTTGTATCGAGTCATAATGGATGTTTTTGCAGAAATTTTTCCAGATTCTAAAGATGTAAATTTTCCAGAATTTTTTCCAGAAAATCGCAGACCAGTTTTTGTCAGGATAACCTGACGGCGTCAGGATTGCAACCTGACGGCGTCAGGAAGGAATAAAAACATCAGCTTACTTTTTCTCGTTTTCTGAGCTACTTGTAAAATTTTGGAATTTTCCAGATCTTAACTTTCAAAACAAATTCTGTAAACATCCATTCCAAAAGCATTATATCCTAGTTTAAATCGAGTCTTATGTATATTATTACCGCCGATTTTACGCGAAGGTTTCGTTTGTTTTCTTCTAGTGTGCAGGTTTAGTTTGTCAAGAAGAAGTTACACAAGTTTGGAAGGAGCCTTTCACGCAAAAACTCTTCTTGGAAAAGATTTAACCAACACTTTTCACGGATCCTACCGAGCTAATCAGGGGAGTATTAGTTTCTTTCGTTTTTTATTACCTTCTATTATCATAACTTTGATACTTTCGGGGAACATTGGGGACAATGTTCAGTTTAAGTGTAGGGAGGGAAAATAAACGGGAACTTTGAAACTATGCTTATCCTTGACTGTTTGCTTTGTCCAAGTGTATTTGTGTAATAAACCATGAGAAAATGTAGGTTAGGGTAATTTTAGCCAAATTTAAAATTTTTTCATGACGTATAAGAGTGGGCCATTAGTCTTAACAAAAGCGTCTCATGGATAGGAAGTTGCATGACTAGCACAAAAACCCTTTACCACCTAAATTCCACCCAAAATGTGAGGATCACCCTTAGATTAGTAGGAATTAAAGCATTCATCTTTAATGCTTAGAGTGTGAACCGGTAGTATATTAGATTCTAGAACTTGTTTTGTGATGCATTCCGAGATCGCTAGTGAGACTACACTTGTGTAGTTAGGAATAACTAAATGATAAGAGGCATTAGGATAAACCCTTGTTTAATACCTGTAATATAATTACTTCTTCCATATCGGTTGAGTAATTCCCCCACACCCTTTGCGTTGTACTCATCTTTAGTACACGATACCCCTAGTTAACCCCTCAGAGCCTATCCTTTTCGCGGTTCTCGTGATGTTTCGGTTTTTCCGGAATATCAATGAAGAGCATTGTTTACACCCCACCCCCAAATATACACCCAAATCGCCTTAGCCTACCCTTTATTGCACTCACTTTTAGTGCAAATTTATGTTATCACCTAAAACCCTTAGTTCAATTATCTGGTTGCTTGCATGAGTTGCTAAGTCGAGTCATATCCTTTGTATACAGTTTTGGGATGATTGGGATTCATGGGAAAAGTTAAAGTTTATGAAATATAGGGAAGAGAACGTTAAACTCAAATTCCCTTTGTTTGCATAATAATGTACTCCAAGTGTTTTGATCTTTTCAATTCGGGTCAAATTAGTGTTAGAGTAATAAAAACTCAAGTGTAGGGATGTGTCTATAAATCCCTATCATTTTGATGTACCATAGAGGATGGTAGAGTAAAAGTGTATGAAAAAAAAAAAAAAAAAAAAAAAAAAAAAAAAAAAAAAAAAATTCCGAAAAAAAAATATAAAAATATATATATAAAAAAAAAAAAAAAAAAAAAAAAAAAAAAAAAACCATACGGGCTACCATCCTACATCTATCTTTTAAATTATGTTTGTTTATTTTCGTTGCCTAGAGTTTTAGAGTGTCGAGTCTTGGCTTAGCAACGCCATTCTTCGTATACTTGCAACATAGAGATTTTTGACTATCCACCACTAAATAGCCTATCCCACCAAACCCTTCATTTCCTTACCGTAAGCCTAACGTTACAACCCTTTAAAAGACCTCTTTGATAGTCTTTCCTAGGTGCTTACGCCAAAGCGACGGAGGTTTGATCTATTCTCAAGCCTATGGTAATCTATGTACTAGGACCGGTTAATGAGTGTTTATCTTCCATTTCCGATTTGTTATATTTCATATATACACCCGAGAGAGATGTGAGTATCCAAACACCCCATGTGAGGTGCTAGTATGTAATTTCTGTGCTTGTTATGACTTTTGCGGGGCTTATATGTGTTGTGGACCGTTTTGAATGGATGCTTCATGACCCCTAACTTATAAATTAATTGGCTAAAAGCACATTTGCTTGAGGACAAGCAAATACCAAGTGTAGGGATATTTGATAAGGTTTTAAAAGGTACCTTTTTGAGGGGTCATTTAAGCCCTTATTCGATCACTTTTGTATCCGTTATTGCTTAATATCGTTCCTTTTCACTTTTTAGGTCTCTTGAAGGCAAAATGCTGGAATGATGCTTATTTGGACGAAAAGGCGCGAATATACGAAGAAAATGGCCAAAGTCAGAATCGAGACACTCAAAGCTGCTGAAACATAAGGCGACGGCGTCACTGCATATCTGCGACGCCGTCGGGAAGGAATTTTGCGACGGGTCAGAAGCGAAATTGCATGTTTTCAAGGGACGACGTCAGGTTCTAAAGGAGTAGGCCGTCGTTACTCAGACGGCCTAGATGCAGCCAAGACGGCGTCAGAGCTGAAGGGGACGGCGTCACAGTCATAAGGTGACGCCGTCGCAAGGTTTACGTGGCCAAGACGAAACCCTAATGACGGCGACACGACGGCGTCACTAAACATAAGGTGACGCCGTCGCAGATGTAATCTTATATATAGAATCCGAATTTTTCAGTTTTTGTGTGTAGTCTTTTGGAGTAAAAACCTAAAACCGAACCAAGGCTTTCTTGTGCAGTATTTTAGGGTTCTAAACCCTATTATACATCAAGATAAGTATTTACTTCATTAATTTAATTATGTCTTTGATTATTTGTGTGTATGCTTGCATGTTCTCCATGTCCGGCTAATTTATTTGTGTGTTTGCTTAGGGAATATGAAACTTAATTATTGAATATTGATTGGTTGATACTTATCTTAGTTGACTAATGATCTAGAGTGCGCTAGATTATTCGTTGTGTACTTAATGCTTGACTTTTCTTTGTGAACTTTAGAATATAATTATCTAGGTAATTGTAGGATAAAGTATTCAAGGACAACCGTAGAGTAGGCGTCTATAAATCACTAGAGGATTTGTAAACAAGACCCTTTGGTAATTTCAAAGAGTTAGGGAAACAAGCACGCCCTATAGCCTTAGAATCACAACGCAACTAGGAATAAGGACGTGACAAATCAACCATCAATAGGAGATAATTAAGGAGTAGTAAAACCTAAGTAAACACATCTTTAAACTATCATACGAGTACACATCAATTAGACATAGACTATCACAACCTTAGCTTAGATAATTAGATAATAGTAGAGTAATCGGTAGCAATACCAACCCCCCAAATTCAATACCCGAGATTCGTACCTTTTCAATTTCTAAAAAAAATATAAAAAGATAAAAAATAATCTTCCTCAACCTCAACCTTAGCGTAGTAACTTCTCACTAGCATTCCTATTCCCCTAGAGAACGATATCAATACCCGTGGCTTACCCTAATTACTACACTACAACGATTAGGTTCACTGCCTAGGGTGTTATAAAACTTGCTCGAAGAAAAGGAAGTTTCCTTGACCCCGAACGACGCGTGTAGCGTTATCACTAAGACAAATTTATCTTGATATTTGCTATTTTCTCTAGGTAAATTAAATGGTATCCCTATTTTTATTAGTTTCATTAGCTCAATATGTGGTATTGTTGATAAGCCAAAAAAGTGGAAACTGTTACCACCACAACTCTAGCATTATTCAAAGATTGGATACAGGTTGAAATTTTCTTACCTATCGAAGTTACTCTAACGCTAAGCAATGAAACTTTTTTTTATTTAATATGGCACTTGAAAACCGTTAAACTCGAATAGTTACCCTAAATGAAAAATTGAATTTTTTTAGAGAGTTTGGTATCTTATATTGGTGCAAACAGCTCATACCCCTAATTGCAATATGGTTTAACTTAGGTATGTTTTCTTATGCAAGCTGCCCTAATGCCTAATCTTTTTTGACCTTACAAGTTGTTAAAATTTCTCTTAAAATTATTACACATACGATTTTATTAGAGTTAAAGAGTAAATTTTGAATCATTTTTAGTATGTGTGTGTGTTATTTCATTGTCTTCAAGCTTAAATTATGTCATCATGGTTTTGAACTATTTTTAAGCAACTAAAAGACACATTTTAGGCTTTATTATCTTGAAAGGGAGAGAATTATCAGCTAAGGGTATGGGTCGTTGGGTTGATGGGACGTGGAGTTGGGTTTAGGAATGGTGTAAAGAATCGAGTGAAAGGGAAGATGGTGAATAAATGTGATGTGGATCATCTAAATTGTTTAATAAATGTGAATGTGTCTCCAACATGTAGGGGATACTTGGAAATGGAACTTGAAGGATGATGGTGATTTTACAGTTAAAGAACTTACTTCCATAATAAAAGATCGAAGCATAAATCAAAGGCAAGGGAATCATAAAACGGTATGGAAAAAATTGGTTCCAACAAGGATTAGAGTATTCATTTGGAGAGCAACAAAATGGAGATTACTACTGAGGGTAAAGTTAGATAGGTGTGTCATTGTCATTGTTGTGATGACCAAGTTGACACAGTTTCATTTACCCAAACAAAATGATGTTAGACATTATACTAACTATGGTTTGTTAGACATTGTAAAAGAAAGAGATAAGTGAATATGAATGAGATCGAGTGATTAGAGATAAGTAGATTTGAAAATGATGCAAAGGGAAAGAGATGTGTGGACATAAAAATTATAAAAGTGTGTAAAAAGGATAAGATAATGACATTAGTTAAAGGGGGAATTTCATATCAATTCAAATTCAAAAGTTGATCAATCTATAAATATTCTATATTAGTATTATTTATTATCTGCAAAAAAAATTATAAAATGTTAGAATAAGTAAACTAATAACAGTAACATCGTCACCCAAACATAAATATTTCAATATAAGATTAAACTATGACTTGACCAAAATTATCGATCCAAGATTATAACAAAAAGTAAGCAAGCTTTCACAAACTTCTTTTTAATATTTTTTTGATAAAAGTATTCACTTTTAAAAAAACTATTTCACAACATTTTTATCCACCAACATATTCAATCTTATGAAGATAAAAACAATAATTCAAGTATTTGTTTTTTAATAGAAAAAATAACACTATTCAAAAATTTAGAAAAAACCCCGTGCGTGCACGGGGATTATAACTAGTACATAGAATAAAGTTTTAAAAGGAGTGTTTCTGGTCATTTCGTGAAGACCTAAAACATGAACTTCTAAATGTAATTAAAACTTTGGATAGACGAAACATATGCAATTCTGAATTAGAGACAATTGATGTAATTACTCGGTCAAATTCATATGTTTACTTTAAATGCTTTTTACTTTATAAATTTGAGGATGTTCAAGTCTTTTATGACGCCGTGTCTCTCCACTTAGCCAGTCTACGTAATTTTCCCAGCTCGACGTCTTGTTCTTGCTCGTAAACCACTTGCGAAAAGGATTGTGGGTGTACGATACCAACCCGGCTTCCCATTCCGTCCCAAATGAGCCTATCTCCTCTCAACACTTATGACACCTACACAATACCAAGATTAATTAGTAGCTATGAAGCAACAAAAATAGTCATGTATGCTCATTTATCATCATGTATTAGCATCAATCTCATCATTGGTCTAAAAAATAAAAAAAATCACTAACTTGAACATTATAAATTAACACATATACATGTAAACATAAAACTTCATATTAATCAATTCTCCCCAACACGTGCAAACTTAAACACACCTAACCTTAGCTACCGCGACCACCCGCTGCCACACAAACCTTAGCTAACGCGGCCTTCGATAATATGCGTTAGACACGCATATATGTCTAACTTAAACCTCAAGGGTGCGCATTGAGCACTTTTCATTACATAAGCCAATATAACATTAGTGCATCAATAACATCATTACATACATTGATTAGTGTTTATTTAAACATGTACTTGTGATGGTCAAGTTACATTCAAATCACCACGAGTGTACTACAAAATTCTTAAAATCAAACCTTTTTGAAAAGAAGGCTTTATCTAATTTGAATCTATGTTAAAATCTCGTGAATTAGTTGGCTAAAAAATTGAAAATCATTTAAAAAACAATGTGGCTAAAAAGTTGAAAATCATTGTTAAAAAAATATGCTTCAATTCTATTGGGTTTAACTTTTGACCATCCCACATCGCCTTGTGAGGGAAAGTAGTTTTGTGTGAGGTGGCTATAAATAAGGAGGGAAGAGACACAATTTTAGGTAGGCATGTTGAATTCTTAAAAGCCTATGGTCAACTTCAGATAATGCAAGTTTATGATTTGAGTTTTATAAGTTTGCAAGTTTATGATTTGAGTTTTATAAGTTTGCGTGTTCGGATTTTGGCCATGGTTTCTATTTTATTTAACAAGCTTTCAATTTTAAAAACAAATTTAGCCATAGTTTGACAAGCTATAAATTTAAATATTTAATGTGTAAAATAATATACGAGTAACAAATTTTTATACTTTTTTCGACTTAGTAATGTAGCAATTTCATATACATGCTTTAAGGGGATGTTTGATGCGGATGGAGGAATGGAATTGAATTCGAGAAAGGAACCAAAAAAAAAAAAAAAAAGGGAATACACTACGAGAATGTGAACTAAAAAGAAAGACTACGAATGTATTTTTTTCAAGGCGATTTACATGTACTATTTGAATTCAATCCAAATTATGAAATCTTTCTATACATGGTTGACTTTTAACAGGATAAATAAGGACGGGACCTTAGTTTGACTTTCTTTTGAGTCCTTTTCTTTATTATTTGAGTTTTATAAGTTTGCAAGTAATGTTGGTTGTTGTTGGCTTTTCTATTTATTGACAAGCTTACGATTTTAAATATAAAGTTATGAAACCTTGACATGCCAATGGTTAATATCATAAATTTGTTACACTTTGTCCTGATTTTTCCGTTTCGTAATTTCCTTTTTGTTTTTGCTTAGGTCACTAATTATTAAATGTATTATAATTAACTAGTTATAATTGCTTGTGCACTACTCACAAGTTTCAAACTATGAATATAACCAATACTTAAACTAGTAGTTATGGTAAGCCAATGTATTTGTGTCTCTTGTACCACATCAGCGTCACATCAGTTTTTTTTTTTATCTAAGATCAAACACATGATCCAAACTCGTAGTAAGGTAACTAAAACCACAACAAAATACTTACCTCATAAATATTAATAAAAAAAAGTAAACACACACAAACCAAAAGCACAAGCAATCGGTTGGACGATCGAACAAGTGAAAAAATTGAGGTGTGTCGTGTCACTCTTGTCTTCTCGTCAAGGGGGACACATGTTGGGTTATGGCAATCGATCGATACATTCGATCACCATAACCACTAGTCTTATATATAACTATAATAGTTTGGTGTGAATTTATAAGTTTTATTATTCATGAATTTGATTACTTCCAAAATCTTCTATATGAAACGTATATTTGAAGGCGCAAAGACAATCGCGGAACTTGAGGATTCTTGTACGGGTAACTATCACTATTATACATACAAAGCATCGATATGGGTAACTATATATATAAAACATTGATATCAGTAACTTTCGCTTTAAAATGTCACAATTACTTGAGATAGTATAAAACAATCATACAACTATAGGAAATAAAACAAGTGCTAAGTGCTAAGTCTGTAACTCTGTATAACATCATAAGATACCACTAATCAGTATTTATCTAAACATCTCTCTGGGAAGGATGTCAAACTTTCTAAAAGCCATGTTTGACGCCATGTTTCTCTACTTAGCCAATCTACTTTATTTCCCAGCTTAACGTTTTGTTCTTGCTCGTAAACCACCTGCAAAAATGATTGTGGGTGTACGAGACCAACCCGGCTTCCCATTCCGTCCCAACCAGCCAATCTCCTCTCAACACTTATGACACCTACACAATACCAAGATTAGTAGCTGGTATGAAGCAACAAAAATAGTCATATATATGCTCATTTATCATCATGTATGAGCATCAATTCCATCGTTAGTCTAAAACATAAACAAATACTAACTTGAACATCATAAACAAAAACACAAAAACATGTAAACATAAAACTTCATATTAAGCAATTCTCACCTACACCTGCAAAATTAAACACACCTTAGCTACCGCGACCACCCGTCACCACACAAACCTTGAAAAGAAAACCCACGAAGCCGCACCTTTAACACCTCTCCATTACCAACATAACTCATAACTCCAAGTCTTCAACCATTGGATAATCAACTCGTGAAGTACAAGCGCCATCCATTCCATATACATTATCACTCACTTTCCGAAAAAAGAGCTTCGAGTAACTCTATTAACTAGTAAACCACAACCAACGCGGCCTTCGATAATATACGTTAGACACACATATATGTCTAACCTAATCCTCATGGGTGTGGATTGAGCACCTTTCATTCCATAACAACTAATATAACATCAAATGGGTTTTGACTTTTGAGCATCCCACATCGCCTTGTGAGGGAAAGTAGCTTGTGGGAGTTGGTTATAAATAAGGAGGAAAAGACTTAATTAAAGATAGGCATGTTAAATTTCTTAAAAGCCTATGGTCTACATTTTGTGCTTGCAAGCTTATGATTTGAGTTTATAAGCTTGCAAGCCAAAATGTTATGATTTGAGTTTATAAGCTTGCAAGCCAAAATGTTCGGGCTTTTATAAAGTAATTGACAAGCCCATAATTATATGTAAAAATTATTATTTAAACTAATTATAATTATATACAGTTATCTAAACTTTAACAGGCTACAAATTTTGACCATTGCTTTTATAACATTTGACAAACTCACAGTATTAAAATTCCAAAAAGAGATTGGAGTTGTGATCCAATTGATCCATTGAGAACGATAATGTTTACTTTTTTTTATAAACCCAGGAGTGTGACAAAGATTTTATAGTATCTCTCTATTGATTTACAAAATTCATGTTTTGCAATATCTAGTTGTATAATGTGAAAATCACCTCCTTTTGTTATATGATGTTATTAATATTCAACTGGACCCAATATTCAGGAGGAACCAACCAAACTTAGAGCACAAGGTATCGCAATGACGGATAACACGTTATTGTTATGCCATCTCAGCTCCACATCATTCATCTCCCAATAACACACCAATAACTAAAACATCCTCCCTCATAACACATCACTAACATGTTATTGGGTTCCACAAAATACCCCACTTAAAATACTCACTCACTTACAATAAAATAAAAAAACACACATAAAATAAACGAATGGCTTAAGCCATTTCACTAGCCCACATGTGTTTGGCTCACCAATGGCACAAAGTGACGGTACCATTTCTCTCACCAATGTCATGAAAATGAGACAAATGGCATGTTAAATGTTATTTATACCGTGTGCTCTTAAGTTGGGGGCAACCAAACTCGTCCCCTAATAAAGATGGTTTTGAATGATTTCAAAGAGTCATTTTCTACACTGTATATGGCTTTTACATATACTTAAGTTGGGGGCAAGATCGTTGCTTGCTTATAATAAGCAGGTTATATCACACATTAATTAGTGTTTACGTAAACTTATAATCTTATAAATGTACCAAATTGCTTATAATCAACTCGGTCTTGACCATCCTACATCGCACTCTGAAGGAAAGATGGGCATGTATAAAAACGCATGAGTATTGACTTTTTAAAAGTTTCGAAAATGTTACAAACACGACAGTAAATGATGAATTAATTTTGATTGTAAATATTCAAAACAATCGGTATCTATACATGAATAGAAAACCCACAAAGCCGCCCCTTCAACACCTAGCCTCACCGACCAATATAACTCATAACTCCAAGTCTTCAACCATTCGATAATCACCTCGTGAAGTAGAAACACCATCCATACCTTAAACATGATTTACTTACTTTTGGAAAAAAGAGCTTCTAGTAACTCTTGTAAACCAACAATCAACGCCACCTTCGATAGTATGCGTTACACACACATATATGTCTAACTTAAACCTCATGGGTGCGGATAGAGCACCTTTCAATGCATAACAGCCAATATAATATCATAACATATTTTTGGCATCCCACATCATATTGTAACGGAAAGTAGCTTGTGAGAGATGGTTATAAATTAGGAGGGAAGGATATATTTAAAAGTAGGCACGTTCTCAAGTATATGACAAGTGGTTTATAAGCTTGCAAATCATGTTGTTGAGAGCTTTTATAATATTTTCCAAGCTTATAATTATATGTATAAATTTAAATTTTATTGTTGAACTAAATATATAAAGTTATCTAAACCTGAACACATCATAAATTTTGACCATTTCTTTATAATATTTGACAAGCTCACAATATAAAACACGGGCTGCAAGAAAAGATATGTTTACTTAAATTATAAAATTTGACAAGCTCACAATAGAGCTCGATGGATCAATAGAGGTGTTTAAGTAATGGTTAGCGTTTATAACGCGTACTTATTAAATATTGACATAGATATTCCCTTCCGCATGCGCAAGTAAAATATTACGAAAAATATTTTTAATTTTTGTCCCAAAATTGTCACGCATTTTGTACTCGCATTCATTAAAATCATGACTATGACGAGATTTATCATGTTGGGTTTTGAATATAAGTCGTGTCTTTACCTAACGTGCTGAGGTTCATGCCTTCTCTCTCCCTTCCTCTCTCTATATTCCATAACCGTTTTTCCCGCCAATACTCCATTATCAATAATCATTGTTTTTCCCCTTCTTCTACCTCATTTCTTTACATTTTTTGAAATCTAAAACCATCATTCGATTCCCCTCATCATTGCGCACACAATGATGATCTTTGATTAGATTTCCGTTAAGTTTTTGAGAAAACCCCGATTTGATGCTTTTGGCGCCAATTTTCCATTTTCTAGAAATTTGATATTTTACTACTATATTACTCTCTAATCATGTTAGATACTGTTATTGAGTAAGAATTGTATAGTTTTGTTGTTTAATTGTGGAATCATGTCGGCTAAAGGAAAAACATCAAAAAGGAAGAAACGTATGTATTTTGATCAATAATAAGATAGTTGAGGAGGAAAAGCAATGTGGTACTTCTGTACTGATACTACTTTGAACTCTAATGCTAGTAATGTGGATTTGAATAGTAATAATGGGAATGTGAACCTAGAAGTTGATGTGAATGGGAATAATTCTGATATGAGTAACAGTGTAGGATATGAGAAGAAATCATTTGTAAGTATTGTTAAGGCTGGTGAAGAGAATATTGATAACAAGTTAAGTTTGATTCTTACTATTTTAAAGGATGGTAGAGAAGTTGTTGGTTACAAAATGAATTATGCTGATCTAAAGTACAATCTAGGAAGAATGTGGGATAAGTTTGGGCTTAAAGACATTATATCTCAGTATGGGATGTACTTGTTCAAATTTAGGAATGAAGAGGGCCTGAATCAGGTTTTAGAAACTAGACCTTGGATGGTCAATAATAAACCACTATTTGTGCAAAAATGGGATCCAAGTGTTAGTGTGGATAGAAGTGACCCTATATCACTCTCTGTTTGGATCAAACTGCATAAACTACCATTGGAAGCTTGGAGTGTGAAGGGGATCAGTGCAATTGCTAGCAGTCTAGGGAAACCACTTATCATGGATAAAACTACTGCAAAAATGTGTAAAGATGGTACATGAAGATTGGGCTATGGAAGGGTACTTGTTGAGATAAGGGCCGATAAGGAATTCAAAGACAAGATTGAAATTGCTATAAAAGTGGTGAGTATACACATGGAAACCTCCTAAATGTAGTTGTTGCAATGTTTTTGGGCATAAGGATTCTATGTGTAATGTGAAACCTAAAAGTAATGAGGACAAGGATAGTGATTTGAGTACTAATAAAGATGTGATTGATAATGGTAATACTGTGAATAAGGAAAATGGGAAGGATCCAGGTATCAGGAGGAATACACAAGAATACAGACCAAAGAACATAGCAGTTGGTAGTACTAGTCAAAATGTTGTTCATAAGGCAAAGAATACAAAAAGTTCTAGTGTTCCTGCACATGGAAAAAGTCCAGTGAAAAGCCGAAATGGTGGATGGAATGTTCCACATGAAACAGTGGAAGCAATCAGGAAAAGTGCTAACAAGTATGCTATCTTGGAAGAGTATGGAAATGATGAAGTACCTGAGACACTGATGAAACACAATAGAGGGAAAGTTGATAAGTGGGTACATTATCAAAGAAAGCCTAGTGAAAATGATACTGCTTTCGTTTACTTATCATAGTGAGAGACAATTTATGTAATTTACTCACCTTTTTTCTTATGTAGAAAGGATCTAATCTGTTCTTTACTTTACTTTTAATGTTTTTTACTTTAAAAATTTTAGGATGTTCAAGTCTTGCATGACGCCATGTCTCTCCCACTTAGCCAACCTACTTAGACTTCCCAGCTCAAATGTGCTACAAATTGCTTAAAATCAATTGGGTCTTGACTTTTGGCAACCCGCATCGCCTTTAGGAGGAAAGTAGTTTTGTGGGAAGAAGTTATATGTAAGGAGGGAATGACTCATTTTATGTTAGGCATGTTAAATTTCTTAAAAGCCTACAGCACAACTTGTCAAGCTTATGAAATTAATTTTTAAGCTTTTCAAGCTGTTGTTCGTAGCTTTTATAATATTTGACAAGCTCTTAATATATATCCAAGATTATTTGAACTCAATATTATAAAGTAATTTAAACCTTAAAAAGCCGTAAATTTTGACCGTTGCTTTTCTAATATTTGATAAGCTTACACTATTAAATGCGCAGCTTGTAAGAGGAGATTGGATTTGAGATCCAATGGATCCGTAGAGGACAAAAATGTATACTTCTATATAAATCCAAATCCAAGAGTGAGAAAGTTTTTGTTTAGTCATTTAGAGCATATCTCTTTGGTGGTTGAAGGTCGAAACAAACTCAATGTCTATACTTTCAAATTATCAAAAATGTGGTTTGAGTTACCTCATCAAAGTATGTGTAGATTTGCACAAATATACTTTTTATTGGGACACTCCACTTCAAGTTTTAAGTAGTTGTATTAAGCTCATATTTTTTTTATAACTACAATTTTAACTATCTCACAACGTTTATATCACATTTCTATCTCACATGTTCTAAGCATATACACAACCATTTGGTTAGAAGCTTCTTACACAACATGTGATACAATTAGGACACAAGCACTCTGGTCATTAAACTCATACTTTGCTAAAACTCTTGTAGAGTGAAGTGTGCAAATAAATAAATAAAGTGTCCAAATCATCTCCTTTTGAGTATATGTGGAAGAGTAGGGTTTCAAGACAACTAAAGTAGGCCATCCAAGTTTTTTTGGGTAGTTGGTTGTTAAGTTTAAGTTTACATCGACTTAAGCTGTAATAGTATTTTTCAAGACGACTTACATGTACTCTATGAGTGCAATCCAAACTATGAGATGTGACTGTACATGGTTGACTTTAAAGGGGGATAAATAAGAACTGGGTCTTAAATTGGCGATCTTTTGAGTTTTTCTTTTAGGTATTCATAATAGTCAAGAAAATAAATTCCAATACACTAGTGTACTACCACTACAAGAAAAAGTGGCCTTAGTGACCAATTATTTTGTGACCACTCATGCTTTGGTCTCTATTATCATAGTTTAGTCACCAATATAATTGTCGTCACTGCATTTTCGTCATTGCCACATAATTAGTGACCGTTACAAATTGTGGTCACTAATTTGTCACAATGACAAATATTAGTGGCGACAAATAATGGTCACATAGTCCCTAAAACCGTAAATCTAACATTTTTGAGTGAAACAACAAGTTACCAAAAGTGGTGGTCACTGTCGAAAAAGGTATTTTAAGTTTAAAGACAAAAAGTAGTGGTCACTGGGTTTCTAAGTTAGAGACCAATGTTGGTGGTCACTGATTTATAAAATATTGAGACAAAAATCAGTGGTCACATAAACCCTAACCCCTAAACTTTAACCCTAACCCCTAAATTTTAAAGACCAAATAACAGTGGTCACTAGGTTTTCAAATTAGAGACTAAAGTTGGTGGTCACTGATTTATAAAATATTGAGACAAAAAACGGTGGTCACATAAACCCTAACCCCTAAATTTTAAAGACCAAATATTAGTGGTCACTAGGTTTTCAAATTAGAGACCAAAGTTGTGGTCACTAATTTATAAAATATTGAGACGAAAAACAGTGGTCACATAAACCCTAACCCCTAAACTTTAACCCTAACCCCTAAATTTTTTATGACCAAATACCAGTGGTCACTAGGTTTTCAAATTAGAGACCAAGGTTGGTGGTCACTGATTTATAAAATATTGAGACGAAAAACAGTGGTCACAAAAACCCTAACCCCTAAACTTTAACCCTAACCCCTAAATTTTTTATGACCAAATACAGGTGGTCACTAGGTTTTCAAATTAGAGACCAAGGTTGGTGGTCACTGATTTATAAAATATTGAAACGAAAGACGGTGGACCCTAACCCCTAAACTTTAACCCTAACCCCTAAATTTTAAAGACCAAATATTAGTCGTCACTAGGTTTTCAAATTAGAGACCAAGGTTGGTGGTCACTAATTTATAAAATATTGAGACGAAAAACTGTGGTCATGTATCTTTAAATATCGGCAAGATGAATAATTAAAATGAAATATTACCAAAATTTCAAATAAAAAAAAGGTACATTTAAACTTGTTCAATTTAAAATCCAACTGAAAAACGACAATGCATCCATGTTATATACTAAAGTTATATATCTTTTCTAATATGATATAAATACACTGAGACATATTGATTTTTCGTAAAATTTTGTTATATTGTAATTTTTTTTTCTTTTATCTAAATAACTTTAATAAAATTAAAATTGAAATTAATTACATTTAATTTAAATGAGTTAATAAGTGAAAATATTTTATAACTCTTACCTGGACTTTTTATAAAATTACCCCACTTAAATAAAAAAACCCATCACATTTATATCGTTCACCACCCATCGTCTCCCATCTCTCCCATCTCTCCCGTCGTCTCCCACAACCCGCCACCGCCATCGTCTCCCACGCCCGCCACCGCCATCGTCTCCCACGCCTGCCACCGCCCACAACCGCGCCACCGCCATCGTCTCCCACAACTGCTACCGATTTGAGGTATTAGTTTAATCGATTTGAGGTATTAGTTTGTTCAAATTCAACTCAACCGTTAACAATCAGTTAGTTGTGTGTGGATTGGAAGTGTCGATCAAGTGTTTGACGAAATGCATATAAAACCTAAGCACATTTTTTAAACTTATTATTAGTTCAGTTAATCACAATTGATAGATTAAATTTTAGTGAAGCTTAGTGCACGTAATGTTATCGAATTTGTGTTTGTTTAATCGATTATTGCGTATGGTTATTCTGTGTATTAGTTTGTGTTTTATGATATCGAATTTGTGTATTGTTCATATTTCAAGTATATTAGTTAGTTTGAATTTAGGTTAAGCTAATTAGTGCATAAGTTATTTGTAAATGATTGTGTATGAATGTTGATCATGATAGTTACGAGTTTGTGTTTCTCGATATCAATTTATTAAGCTCTATGTGTATATTAGTTTGAATTTAACAAGTTTAGTGCACATATGATTATCGAACTTTCATTTGCTAACTAGTACTTTAGATATCAGCTTGAGTATTGGTCTTAAATTTCAATATCAACAACTTGGGCTCACATATGTTTTGGTTACGTATAGCTTGGTTATGGCTCTGTTTGTTCTAATTATGCATTATTATTGTTTTGCATCAACTTTGGTCCTTATGTTTTAGACTTGGCTGGTTCCATTGCATCTAATGCCGGTTTCTGCATAGGCATTCTGATCCATCTAAATATCTAATTATGCTATGATTCCTCGTGTTTTGATCTCGTTTCTTTATATTATAGTGATGACATGGCATAAAGTAGCTGTTTGCTTCAATTATTTGATGATACCCTGCATATATATACGGTTATAGCCGCCCACTGCCGGAGTAAACAAATCTTCATCATCATCTTCTCAGGTTTTAGGTTAGGTCTAAATGCCATTTCAAAAAGCACATTTTGCTATTTGAAAATTACGCATAAAAAAAGAAGCAATTTCAAACACCTTGAATATGGTATGTGAGCTGACTTGTGAAAAATTGAATAAATTGTTCGTTGTAAGGTGTATAGCGTAGACGTTTATTGTGTGGTGTATAGGCGATACCAGCAGGCAGTGTCAGTTTAGTGAACTACCTGACAGTAACAAAATAAGCCAAGTGTGGATTTCCTCAAGAAAATGTATAGGCGATACCAGCAGGCAGTGTCAGTTTAAGTGACTTGATTAAAGTTCTTCTGAGACGGGTTATGAGAAGTGGTGGATATATTAACATAATAATAGATGACAATTGCGCCTCCCACTAATTCTTAAAGAATTCAGGCAATATAGGTTTTGAACATAGTGTATGCCTGGAGAGGTGGTAGCAATTTATTAAAGGTCATATCAGATTTGCAAGTTATATGCTCTGTAGTTGGCTGTATAATGTGATTGTTAAGTAGTATTGTTTTAATTGAGTTTTTATACGTTCTTTTCACATCGACTGAGTTATTATACTACATTGACAGCATGCAAGAGAAGATTTTACAGAATTGAGACAAGAAGCCATTGATCTTCAGGAGTACTCTAATGCAAAACTTGATCGAGTAACATGATATCCTGCATATATATACGGTTATAGACGCCCACTGCCGGAGTAAACAAATCTTCATCATCATCTTCTCAGGTATAACTCCTCTTCATTAACGTTAATCATATAACAATACTGTTGTTTATACTTTACATTAAGTCATTCAAATCTGTTTCAGTAAGTAGTATTTGGTGTTTAGATATAATATGAAGATATGTGAACAATGTTACTATGGGTGAAAATGGTACAAATATTTGAGCTGTTTGGTTTGTAGTTAATGGTTCATGTTTGACTAACAAATGTGGGTTATAAGTTTTTTAAAATTTTGTTTTATACTACTTTTTTTTTGTTATTGTAGTTTTGAACATGAATTTTTATATAATGTTTTATGAAGATTTGATGGTTTTTCTGTGAGTAGTGTCCCGGATCTATTAGATAAATGATATTCCACACATCTATTAGGCATATATTCGTATACTAAAAGCCGTTGGATTCCTTTTTCATGATCTTCCGCACAATATCCAACTAACTTAACAAGATTTGGATGTTGAACGATTCCAAGCATATTCACCTCAGTCACCCACTCCTTGTGCCCCTGATTAATCACAAAACCGTAATTGAATAAAACCAATCGCATATAAATGTGATCCAAACTTTGTACAAAAGCCGATAAATAAACCTGAAATCCTCTCGTGCCGAGCTGCTTGACAGCCACTTTGAGATCTGTTGCTTGAAAAACCCTTTAAGATTACCTGACCTGCTTGAAAAACTAGGATACTTCAACTTTCGAAATCTTTTTTTTGGGACATGGACACTTTTGGACTTTGACTCGGGTCCGGATGTGGTATTATCTGTAGATCCAGAATTAAAGGAATGGATTGTACTTAATTGTGCTGGACTTGTGGGCGGTTCATCCATGTTTACACTTTTAGACAACTGAAAGCACTTCATAGTGTCTTAAGGTTTATTTCTCGGCTGCAAAAGTTAGAATCAACATAAAAATTAAACTTTATTATGTCTGACTTGATCTATTGTTTAATGAAAGATTGACCTATTAGTAATAAAAGCTTGTTATTCTGTTAATAAGAGGAAATGGAGCAAACTCTAAAGCATCAATCAGCTTAACCGATATATTTTTATGATTTGTAGTGTGCAAATAGGTTTATTTGCTATTACTCTCAGAAGACGAAAACCACTGATAGAACTCGCAATATGATAATGGAGCATGTTTAGGTTTATAGAGGTGGTTACATTAATGATGAGAGTTGTTCTTACATACGTATATTCGTGTTTTAATATGATAATGGAGCATGTAGATTCTGATCATGGTATATTTTTTTTTCATATAGTTTTCAGAATGAATGCCAAACAAGTTCTTGAACAGAAACGACGTTCTTCTGACATACAAGTTAAAACTAATGCTCTTTCCAAGCCTTCTGGTCATAATCGCAACGTTTATCAGGTACCTTTCATGTGTTTGTTTATTACATCTCTTGCTGGTACAATTCTTGTTTTGTTTTTTGATTAACATGTGGGCTTTTAATGCTAATTAAACACGTAGATGGCTGGTCCCGGAAAAGGAGTCATAAAAAGGGTTGCTTTTCAGAATTCAAGCAGTAGCCAAGAAGTTTCAAAACCCTTTCACTCAAGTAAAAGTCAAATGGTACCACAAAAGTACAAGCTAAGTAGCAGTCATGAAACTAAAGGCTTGGCAACTGCATGCAGTGGTGTTATTTGATTACTGGATATTAGTCATAATATATAGCTCCCATAGTTTGCGTTAGTGCAGTAGATGTGGTAATAACAAAGAGTTGTTAGCGTCACTTTTCTGGGGTGAAAATTAAAATTAGGAGTAGATCTGTTACTTGCAACTAGATTAGATCTTCATTAGAATGGGCAGCCATGAGAAATATTTTTACTTGCATTCACTAATAAATTGATATTATATACAGAAAAAGTTATGAAGTGAAGAAGCTGCTGGTTCGGGTACACCAGTGGAAATATGTTTGAAAGTGCTGAAACATGTTCCGGGACATCTTAGAGGACGTTCAGCTCCAAAGAAAGAGATTCTGGCGGTGGAAAATTTAAGGACAACTGTGGAACTTGAAAAGAAGAAATCCGCGGCTTTAGAGGAAGAGGTGCGAGTACTTAAAGAGGAGCAAGTCAAACATCAAAAGGAGCAAGCTAGTTTTAAAGTGGAGCAAGACGAAATGAAAAAGAATATGGGATTGATGATGCAAGAGATAAAGCGTTTGTCGGGATTGGTATCTCAAAATTCTGTAAGTTAACATCATATACTTAACTTTGCCAATCATTTTCTGTTGCATGTTTTCCTTTACGAGCATAGGTCTGTTATTTTTTTTTTACTATATAGACTTTGAACATATAAGCTTCTTGCAAATCTGGAAGTTAGGACACGCATATATATAGGTGGAGTAAGGAAGGAAAGAGAGACTAGCAATAACGTATGCTAATAAACATAAAAGACATGTAACAGGGTGTTTTGAATTTCCATCCAACCAAATACTTTTGCTTGCATTGGTGCTGCAGTTACCTTTAAAAATCAGTAATGTAGGACCTTAGTTATGACAGAAAGTGTAAACCTTTAAAAGGGAGTTAGTAATGCTTGATTCAATGGCATGCACCTCTTTCCTATACTAGTGATGCTAAACTCTCTTAGGGGAGTGATCATGTACCAGAAGAGAGTATCCTTTTGATGTTGAGGAAGTTGGGCTTTCTATATTAGGCTTTAGAATTGATTGTAGGCATTCCGATGGGCAACGGTACCACTAAGTGCAGTTTCTGTTTTCACATTGTACCAAGTCTGCCGACCAACTAGTGCTGCATTTTTTTGGTGGATGGTTTACGTATCGATTATTTAGGTGCTTCTGGAGAGACAACTGCTACAAGTCAAAAAGGACCTTTTATAACTGTTATAAGTTATAACCAGCATCACCAATAGCTAAAATTTTGCCTTGACTCCTAACTATCTTTCATTACAGCTAATATAGGTTTAAATTAGAGAATGCCTGCCACTTAGACCAGTCTAGCTGGCTCAACATAGATGATATTTGTGCACCATGGTGGTATCTGATGTGTCTTTGACTCTTCCTTTTGCTTCATATTTAGTAGGATTATGCTATTGTTTCTTTGTTGTTGGTTTAGGAATCTTGTTGCATGTCATTTTTGTAAGATACTTTGCTCATCTTTAGACTTATCACTGCTCAAGTTTAATTAATTCTGAGATCAATCTGCTGTCTCAAGTACCCTAAAATAGTAAAATGTTTAGTGGAATCTAGATTGGTGGTTAAGGACTTATGAAAGAATTAAAGAATTTAATCATCAGCTGGTATTTTCTTGTAAGATTGGTTGTAATCTTAAAGAATTAAGATAGAATTGATGAATGTAAACTTCAGTTGGTATCCTCTTGTAAGTTTGGTTGTAAGCTTAGACCATGGTGGCAACATATTGCCCCCTATCATTACTTTTGTGAAGACGCGGCATCAAAACTTCCTCTTCTCATCCAATTGTGAGACCCAGTTTAGAATGTCAGAGGTACTGGATTCATTTATTTTTTTGCCATCAGGTAGATTAGTAGCCTTTGTCAAAAAATACATATATTTAAGTATATAATGTGGTCATGATGTATGATAGCTGCTCTGGCTCCTCGCTGTTTTGGATTTTGTCTAAATCTGCTTGTGCTCCTTTCTGTGTTCTCATGCCTGTGTCAGTTATCTTCAATATTAGTGTTGGTTTAGATTCACTTTGGTTTGGAATCAATATTAGTGTTGTGTTTCAGATTTCACATCATAATATTATGTCTAATTGAGTTTATTGCATTATTTGTAGGGTGACTAAAGGTTCAGTTGGATTCAAGAGCGAGTTGGATGACGGGTCGTTTGGTGCTAAGTTTTGTTCAGTTGGATTCAAGAGCGAGGTGGATGTGATTCCAAACATGTTTTATTACTAATAAATGCTTTATAAGTAGTATAGATAAACACGATGTTAAACACTTGAACATTATGCTTAGCGAGATACAAAAATTATATGTTGAAAAAAAAATCTTTTATGTTTATGCAATCACAAGTAATTTGATATCTTTGGTGTTTAAATTATGTGGTTTTAATTTTTAGTGCATTTATATATTTTGTGAAATCGCTAAATCGTTTTGTAAGTACGTTTAAGTGACCACTTTTTACTTTTAAAAGTAAATAGGTGGTGACCACCGGTTGGTCTCTAAATTAATATGAAGTGACCACACATATGGTCACTGATGGGAGTTGACGGTGTATTAACGGGTCCGTTATCTTTAGCAAAACAGTGACCACTTTTATGACCACCTTTATCAGTCACTATCTATCAATTCAGCGACCACCTTCAACTCTTAGTGACCAAAATTAGTGACCGAATACATCGTCACAAATATAGTGACCACCGTATTATGGTCATTGGTTAGAGACGGATTATTTTTTTGGTCTCTAATAAAAATAGTGACGGAGCTATTGTGACGAAAAGTGACCACATAGGATTCGGTCACTAAACAATGTTAGTGACGAATTTTATACTGATAGTGACCATATTCCTTTTGTCACTAAATCCAGTTTTTCTTGTAGTGACAGATGCTGGCTCACTTGTCCCAGACCCGCCAACATCAACACCAACACCTGACCCATTAGGGTTAACCACATTCGCTTGACGAGCCACGCCATGCACTTGACCGGCCTGACCCACCACCGACCCTGACCCACTTGGCTCATAGAAACCAGCCCCTGACCCATTAGGGTTAGCCACACCGGATTGGAGAGGGTTATGTTGGCTACCATGTCGCTTCAAAAAGCCTCTTGGTCCAAGGTTCAATGTAGCTTTAACTTCCTTCTGTTTATAAACCGATGTACCATCCTTTCGTTTTCTAGTTGATGGTAAAGTTGCATTGTTAGATCCGAAAGTACCTTCGCCAGCAGGGGCATCAGTTGGGTTTGGCCATTGAAGTAGCTTATATGTGGGTTTTAATAAGCATCAAGGAAATGGCGCCTGGAATAGGGCGGAACATTGATGGTGATAAAAGCATGGTTGGGAGTCAAGGGTCTGGAATCGTGCACCTCGTTCAGGACAGGATCATTGGATGACTGGCGGTAAATATCCTACGTGACTGGTGGAATACCAGCAATGACTAAGGGTCCAAGAGCATGGTTATGCTGATCATTAACTGAACCATGCGGACAGGTTTTGTTTGGATATCGTCATCTTCAATAGAATAACCTTCGCGTAACATCTACGTAAACAAAGAATAAAATTGTTATTTACATATGCGGTTCAACGAAGGCGAAATAACATTGAACCGTGGACCAAGAGGCTTTTTGAAGCGCACGTCTCCAATTGGGTTTGGTTAACCCTATTAGGTCAGGTATTGGTGTTGAGGTTGGTGTCTCCGAGCCAAGTGGGTCCGCGTCTGTGGTTGTCAGGCTGGTCAAGCAGATGTGGTTAACCCTAATGGGTCAGGTGTTGGTGGCGAGGTTGGTCGGTCTGGGCCAAATGAGCCAACATATGTGACGAGTCAGACTAGTGGGGTGAATGATGTGGGCCGTCAGACGGAGCCTATGGTCTGTGTGACTAATCGGGACCCCATGGACTTCACTATCGATGAGGCGAAGAAGTACATGAGAACTGAGTGAGTTCAACCTCAATAAGTTAAAACTATTTGGTCAATACATATCTAGACATTGAAACCTTGTGCCCATATCTGACAGTTTTTTCAGTCGTAGTCTGCTGTTCTGGAACGATTATTCAATTATTTAGCGGAAATTGCATTTCTGATTTCGTTTCGGTTTTTAGAGCAATATATGTTCTTGTCAAATTCATTGTTACATCTTTTTGGTTAAAAACATTGGAAAATGTTGGTACCTTTTCTTCTGTATCTAATTATCTGTTGACCGATTTGAGTTTGCTTATTGACTTTTAGCTAATTTTGCTACATACAGATTTACCATTTGTTTAGAGAACTTGACATTATATACCATTCTGGCAATATTTGTTATAAATTCTTATACATAAAAACGGGTATACGAATGAGGTTTTTCATGTTTAGGTTACGTGAAAAGGGGAAGTCTTTGATTTAAATATACGCTACCCAACAATGATATCATACCATTTTCCTAGTAACCTCAAATATGAATCTAGTTAATCTGATGAGGTTTGAACATTGAACGTTTGTGAGATGGTTAAGTAATCATTTGATAGCCTGTTTATTCATACAAAAATAAACCTATTTTGATGATACATGATTTTTTCTAGTGAATCAAAAGTATTTGATTTCCAAATTTAAACAAACATTTGAGCAAAGTAGTTCAACATGAAATGACCTTAAACAGTTTTTGAACTGATTTCTAGGATACTAAAATTTGACCGCATGAACCTTACAGCTAGTTGACCGCAAAATTTGTCTGTGTAGTTTGATGATTTTTTTTTTGAACGGCGGAATTATATAAATACTAGCGAGAAGCTAGAAAATAGAAAAGTTACAATAGACTATTACAAGCATTTATTGGATCAAGGATCCAAACGTTCCAATTTGGATGAAAATCCTTTTTC
Organism: Chrysanthemum seticuspe; assembly: GCA_019973895.1. Lineage (NCBI taxonomy): Eukaryota > Viridiplantae > Streptophyta > Magnoliopsida > Asterales > Asteraceae > Chrysanthemum > Chrysanthemum seticuspe. Next base: position 299,065,138 of record BPTQ01000001.1, read on the forward strand.
CTATGACTAATCCAATAGTAAGACAAAGTTTTGATTTCATCCCCAAGAGTGTCTTTCCGTGGAGGGGAAATGTCGAAACAGAGTCTATTCCGATAACGCCAAATAATCCAAGTTGTTGATTGAATGATTGCATCGAAACAAGACTTTAGCCGATCAGGAAGAGCAGCCGAGTCACTCCAAAAGATTAAACTTTGCAAGTCTTTGGGGTAATCAGTAAGTTGCCACCAATTTTGAATCATCACCCATAGATTTCGAGCAATCGTGCAATCAATGAAAAGATGTTGAGCCGTCTCTAAAGCATCATCACAAACTGGACATCGAGTCGAGTTTAAGTCAATACCGCGAAGATCCAGATTCATTCTAGTAGGCAACCTTTCATTAAGTAACCTCCAATTGTGAATGTTGATCTTGATAGGAATTGAGTTATTCCATCTAATTTTGTTGCCGAATGGAACCAAGATGGCTTTGTCAATGCATCTTCTAACACACGAAACAGAGAAAAAGTTAGAATTGTCAAGTCTGAATTCCCAAGTGTCCGGATCAGTGGTGATGCAAAGATGTTGGAGGTGATCCATTAAAGCTGCTAGTTGGGAGCTTTCTAAGCCTGATCGAAGTGGCCTCCTCCAAGCCCATGCGAATCGATCTGGACCACTACCTATAGAGCACCGATCACTTATTTTGCAGAATTTAAAAGTCTCGAGCTGGTACAATCTAGGAAAAGTCTCATCCAAAGTTAACGTCCCGTGCCAAACATCTTCCCAGAAGCAAAAAGAACTTCCATCTCTTACTTTTCTCATAAACACGGAATGTAGATTTAAGTTGAATTTGAGGAGGTGACTTTTTAAATCAATTATTGATTTCCATGGGCATGTGATATGTGAAGGAGAAACCGAGTCAATGCCTAAACCGCCCTTTGAACCATATATAGAGGTAATAACATGATGCCAAAGAGAGTCAGGTTCTGTGTAAAATCGCCACCACCATTTAGTCAACATAGCTAAGTTTGAAGCTTGGAGACTACCAATTCCAAGTCCACCCGAAGTTGATGGAGAACACACTTTTTTCCATGCTACCCAAGCCAATTTGTTAGATTCTAAAGAGCCTCCCCAAAAGAAATTACGTCTAAGTTTTTCCAAGTAACTTAGCACTGATTTTGGAGCTTTAAAAAGAGAAAAAAAAAATAAGTACCTAGAGCACCGAGAACTGATTTGATTAGAGTGAGGCGACCACCATAAGATAAAGTCTTAGCCTTCCAATTGGTGAGACGACTATGGAATTTATCGATGATAGGTTTCCAATTGCACACTTTGTTCATATTTGCACCAATGGGAAGTCCTAGATAGATACATGGGAGTGTTGAAGCTTGACAATATAAAGAGGACGCCAACATATTCGTTTCCACATTGGTGACACCCACTCCAAAAAGTTTACTTTTAGAAAAGTTAACTTTTAACCCAGAAGCCAAATGGAAACATCTTAAGATTCGACAAAGATTCTTAGCGTTTTCAAGTGACCATTTACCTATGATGTGAGCGTCATCCGCAAATTGTAGGTGAGAGATGTTAACATTGTCCGAACCAACATTGATGCCATAAAAAATTCCTTTAGACTTGGCTTCTTGGAGGGAAACATGAAGTGCCTCAACCGCTATGATAAAAAGAAATAGAGATAATGGATCACCTTGTCTAAGACCTTTGTTAATTTTGAATTCTTTCGTGGGGGAACCATTCACAATTACTGAACCATATGCCGAATGTAAGCACCCTTTAATCCAATTCCTCCATTTGAGACTAAACCCCATTTGATCCATGATGTGATCGAGAAATTTCCAATCAAGAGAATCGAAAGCCTTTTCAAAGTCTACTTTAAAAAGGAAGAGACGTTTATTCGTTTTAGATGCCCAGTTGATGATTTCATTTACCATAAGAGGCCCAACTATTATTTGTCTTCCTTTTATATAAGCGGATTGCACATCACTAACGACTGAGTTGACCACTTGAAGAAGTCGATTAGCAAGTACTTTAGCAATAACCTTGTATTTGCAACCAATGAGGCTAATGGGTCTAAAGTCACTGACATGAAGAGGGTCTTGAACTTTAGGGACAAGAGCAATGAAAGATGAGTTGCACCCTCTAGGAATAAACCCATCAATTTCAAAAACTTTCAGCATATCAACAAAATCTTTGCCAATGGTATCCCAATATTTTTTAATAAACATGAAAGTAAAGCCATCCAGACCTGGTGCTTTACTCCCTCCACAACCCCAAACCGCATCTTTTATTTCTTGACAAGAGAAAGGAGCATCAAGAATGGATATTTCAGTTTCAGATAGTTTCTTGAAAAGATTGCTTGTGAATAAAGGACGGTGCTGATTGTTGTTTTCGAATTTTTTTTTGTGAAACTGAAATATGTGATCAATTATAATAGAGGGTTCTGATGTCCAGTTACCTTCAATAAACAGACCGTTGATTCGAGATCTTGAAAACTTGTTGTTCACGATGCCATGAAAGAATTTGGAGTTTTCGTCACCTTCGATGGCCCATCTTATTTTAGCTTTTTGCATGAGATCGAGATGTTTAAGATGTTCCGAATCTTCTATTTTCTTCAAGAGATCAAGACGTTCAAATATCTCATGCTCCCCAAGAGTACCATGCTCTGCCTTTGTGTCAAACACACTTACCTTTTCTTTAAACTCCCTAATCTTCCCATTCTCTTTAGATGACACACTAGCACGCCAATCACGAATGTGTTTTTTTAGAGATTGCAGTTTGGATTTCAAAATTGTGGACGGGTGATGGTTTTGGTATAATGAGTTGGGTGCATGATGGTTGTACCAAGAAGAGACGATTGATGGGAAATCTTCATCTAAAAGCCACGAGTTAAAAAACTTGAATGGAATAGGACCAAAGTTGGTGGAATGAGTTTTAAGAACAAGTGGACAATGATCTGAATGTTTACGTGGGAGAGCAGTAAGTTGAGCGTTTGGCCAATTAGAAGTGAAGTCATGTGAAACAAGAATTCGGTCAATCTTGCTTAGTTTGGTACCAAATTTGTTCATTCTAGTGAATTTTTTACCTCCCATTGGAAGGTCAATGAGCCCAGAGTTATTGATAAAAGCATTGAAAAGAGCCGCCCCTCTTTTACAAAATAGAGTGCCAAGTCGTTCATGTTCATGACGTACTTCATTAAAATCACCCAACACAATAGACATTCCACGGAAATTAAGGATGAGATGGTTCAGTTGATTCCACAGCAAGATCTTCTTGTTGACATCTTGGGGTGCATAAACAACTATCATTAAGAACTCGGTCCCAAATTTAATCCAATTACCAATAATGGCAATTAACCCGTCTTCATTATTTATAACATTGTGTTTCTGGAATAACGAACTATCCCATATTGCAATGATACCACCTGATGACCCACAAGATTTTTTAACAGCAAAGTCACAATTATTTTTACCCCAAAGAGATAGGATGAAGTCTAAGTCTTCTTTATTAGTTTTGGATTCTTGGATACCAATGAAGTTTAGATGATTTTCCCGACAGAGATCCCTAACCCATTCTTTCTTTGGAGCGGTGCCCACACCGTTTATGTTGATGGAGCCAATAATCATTGATTCAAATTAGCAACACCATTTTCCTGAATGATTGTGGATATGTCATGTTCTTTCCCAACCAAATCATAACCAATTGAAGAACCCACTTCCATTGTTTTTATGATTTCATTAACACTGTCAGATGAGGTGGTTGAGTTGGATTGAGTGTCATTTATAATTCTCTTGTTGCAACGTACGATGTTGGAATCGTTGTTTGAGACAGGTGGTTGTGGTGATGAGGTATTGTTGGTGTTGGAAGAGGATGTGTTGCTTCCATGGTCTTTTTTTCTAGAGTTAGGAATGCTAATGCCATGAATTGAGTTTATAAGTTTGAGTGAAAAAATTTTTGGAGGTTTGTTTTTTTGTTTAAGCAGTGGTTGTTTTGATGGAATAATATTGCCAGTAGATGAATTTGTGAGGCCTATTATTGATGAGTTAAAGGGATTAAGTGGATTGAGTTGTGTAAAGAACTTCTTCCTTTTGTATTGCTTAATGGGCTTCAACAGGTTAATAGATGCACATGGTAATGGGCTTGCATGAGATTCAACAAATACTGGTAGGGAAGATATAGCTTTGCCAACGTTAACAAGAGGGGTTGGTGGGATTGGTGGGACATACCTGGCCTCACGTGAGGCATTGAAATCTGACAATGGACCCACCTCTGACTTCTAAGCAGAAGGTGAGTTTACTTTGAATTGGGTGTCCAGGACAAAATGTGGAGAATGAGAATGTTCAGGTTTACTTATTTGGGAAGAGACCAAAGGGGTAGTTTGACCTTCACATAATTGATCACTGTTTGAATTTTTTCCGGTTATAGTATTTTCCGATGATCCAACATGGCGAACGTTTGAAAATTCTGAGCTTGCAAGTGATTCGTTCTCCATACTATCATCATCTGATTTTTCCACTTCATCTTGGATCCAGCCCCCTTCTCCCCTGTATTCCTTATCTGGTGAGATCATTTCATACCCGGACTCATTGTTATAGTAATCATCTTCCCCATCATATATTGGTGTGTTTGCATTCTTTTCCGGCATGAGTAGTTCGTTACATTCACCTATTATCTCACGTATGCGAATACAAACATGCACCCCATCCACAATGATTGGCATGTTGTGTTGAATTACTTCCATAATTTTAGTCCGGATACAAATTTTACCCGCCACCAAATTATTACTTGTGGGGTTACATTTTTCAGGGAGGATGATTTCTCCCCAATTGCCAGCAATCTGTGAGAAGGCAGCTTCATACCATGCTTGAGGTGGTAGCCCTTCTATCGAGATCCAAGCAAGATGGTCTTTAAGGTTAAAATTACTGTTCCACGGTTTTAGGCTTTTGAAGCATGAAGTTAGTGAGGATATGGCAAGGACTGATTCGATGGTGGTTTCCGGGTCTAGTTCTATTAGAACATGGAACCCACCTAGATATCTGACTCTAGTATTGTGCAGCCCATTGTCACGAAAAATGCCAGTTAGATTGGGAAGTGTTTCAATAGTGATAAGTTCCCCGACCAGGGAGTGTTCAAGCTTGGAAGTGAGTTCGGGACATGAATGAATGGTGATCGGTGGGGGAGGCCTGGGTTTGTTAGTGATATCTGTGCTTAGGATATTAGCATAAGAGTTGTGTTGAATGTTTCTGACAGATTGAAGTGGTGTGTTTGGTATGACCGGTTTTGGCATGCGGTTTATGGGTGGTTTGTTTGTGTTGTGCTGTGGTGGTTTTGTAATAGTATGCTGATATCTTGCAATATTAATCTCAAGACGATATTTACCGATGATAACCGTATTGAGAGATGTTTCGAGTGATTTTGTGTTACTGACATTCAAGAACCTGACAAACCCAAAGGTTTTTCCGTTAACCGACATCTTCTTTGCGATGTACACGTCAGACACGCTACCATATTTGATGAAAGTCTTCCACAATTCTGTTTCGTTGCATCCAGGTGGTATGTTTGTGAAGTAGAAAAAAGTCATATTGTTCCGTTGGGTTGCCTCTTTCCTGCTCCTCCGATTCACCGTTGTCCAGCCACTGTCTTCATGATGTTGATGATTGGTTGAGTGGGCATTTTCTCTTTCCATTGACCTGGAGAGAGAGAAAGTCAAATCCTATTATGAGTGTAGTTTGATGATTTTAACCGAAAATCAGGGCTAGAAGTGACGGATGCGCAATTTGTTTTGCACTGTAATATAAAGACTTTAATAAAAGTTTTATGTTACTTTTCATTTATTAGAAGAGTAACTAAATAAAGATTAGAGGCATAATTATAATTCTCTTCAAAACCGAGTGCAATTAGAAAATAATATGGTCTTTTACCAAAACTAACTCTACGAAACAATATTTTATCGAGATCCCGTGACACTGCTCAGCATTCTCTAGTTCCGCCCTATCTGATGATTAAATCTATTGACATAAATAATCACTAAGAGGTTGTTGGTAAAAATCATCAAACCACAAGACGTAAGTTTAGTCAAATTCTTATTAAACTTTTGAGTAAATTACATGGATGGTCCCTATGGTTTGGCGTAAATTGCATCAACCATATGGTCTCTGTGATTTAGTGTAAATTGTTTTAGGAAATGTAGTACTACCTCCACCCTATATTAAGTGTCTACTTTAACCTTTTGGATCTTTTTGTTCAACTTTGACCTTAAATTCAATTATTGATACTTGATGCAAAGTATATGAATAGATTGGGTTTAAGTGTATTTTCTTTATTATAATTTTCATCAAATATTATATAGCACAAATAAAAATATTTACGGTCAAAGTTGAACAAGAAAGACTCAAAAAAGTCAAAGTGGACACTTAATATGAGACGGAAGGAGTATATGCAAGTGATATTGTGAAGAATTGGAGTTGTATGTTTCATCTGATATGCTAGTTTTTAGCTTTGTTGATGGCAATAGGCATGTCTACTCGCCTTGTACTTGTATTCATGTCAACCTTATAGTTTGGTGCTAATAATATATTCTTCACAGTTTCTCAAGAAATAAAAAACAAAAAAAATAATAAAATAAATAAAAAATAAAAAATATTGCATTCACCATCTCTGAGAGTTTAAAATTGCACTCTTCATCCTTATCTTTGCAAAGAATAACATCAATAGTCCTTTATGTTAACTTTCGTTACTTTGGTCCATTAAACCTCCTCATTTTTTTTGGTAAGGGGTTTTTTCCGGTAATTATTATTACGCCAAAAGTACAACGAATGTGGGTGAATCCCATATATCAACACATAAACAGATAAAAAACAAACACACCTACTGTGCTTCGAACTTAGCCTAACATAGGAGTGACAAGCCAAACTTATGTGACTTAAAAAACTTTAACTAAGTTGATCACGAACACTAATACCATAATCTTTTGCAAACTTTTTTAGATCATTAGGCAAGACATAATCATCAAAGTCATCGTCATCATCACACGGGTCTTCATCATAATCCTCCTTCCATTTTTTAGACAAACTCTTATTTATGCCCCCACTGCCACTTTAGCAGCTTTTGAACTCGTAGATGCCATAAGCTGGTAGTTTTATCAAAAACCTCCTCAACCTCATCATCACTATCCGTATTGTCCGGCTCAACAACTTTTTTAGAACTAGGAACCGTTGATTTACAAGGTTTTAGTGGCTTCCCATCATCACCCACTAGCACAAGCTTCCTATCAAGCATATGAGTTTCCAATTCATTAACCCTTGCAACTAAAGGTGTAGTACCTGGATTACGAGATGATGTACCAACCAAGGGTGTAGGGACATTACCATTAACAGTAGTAGCAATGTTTGCGGTGCTAGAAGGGGCATTATCACTAGGTGCTACATTAACAGTAATACCTTCATCCAAATCACAACAAACATCAAATGCATTAGAGGTGTTCACCACTTTAGCATCCTTAATAGGTTGTCTAGACGTAGATGGCTCTTTTGTATTGTCTTTGGAAGGAGAAACGTTAGTATTCTTTGAAGCAACATGCCAATACCCAAATTTGTTCATTTGAATAGCATTGAACTTCTTAGTATTTCCTCCTTTACGCTTCAAAACAACAAATCTACTACTAGAAAGCCTCTTAGATACACACGAGTTAATATCCTTTCTTTTACCCATCAAATTTATCACACTTATAGGGGCTGCTTTGGGACAATCATCATTCAAATGACCATATAGAAAACAATTACTACACCGAGGTGGTTCCCACTCGTACTTAATACGAATAGTTTCTTTTGTATACCCGCTCCCTTCAAGCTTTGGAACAGCCAACACTAACGTATCTCTAAATTCATTAGATGCATTAATTTCAATCGAAGCTCTCGCATAGCTATTCCACCCCCATGACTCCAAACACATGGTATTCGTATATAATCAAGCATCATAGGGTTACCAATCCTAGAAGCAAAATGAGGGTAATATCGTCATTGTGCATGACACATGAGGGTAATATCATCATTGTGTCTATGATTGTACATTTATATTTAATATCACATATTCATTTATTTTATCCTCATTTATTTATTTACTTTTATTATTCTTTAATTTAATTTTTTATTATTATTTAGTATTCAATATAAAAAATATGTATCTTTTCATCTTCTACCTAAACATAAAGAACCATTTTTGTAATCTCTCACCCACGGCCACCACTAACCATCGTCATCTCTTAGATACGACACCACCATGATCACAAACATAGAAACCGATTACAACCAACCTTAAAACACCATCTCCACCACCACGTTCAAAACTAACAACCATTGCCACCAACTTTAAAAGGTCAAACGTACCATCAATCTCAAACACACCATCACCATCTTTATAACCCACAACCAACATCAAAATCCACCACTCTACCACCTTTGAAACCCAAGCATATACATACGCACATACGAAGCAAACAAACACCTACAGAGAGGTTTGAAGCTGCGTATAAGATGTGGATCATGGATAAAGATTTTGCTGGAGAGGCGACTAACATGATGACAGAAACAATGCCTAAGAAGGTGGCTCCAAATCTATGATTTATATGGCTATTTTTGTCTCAATTTTTTGAAACCTTATTAATGGAGAAGAATATAATGATTTGTAGCTTAAATCTAAACTTGTGTTTTTAGTGGGTGTTGTTCGGTAATAGAGAGAGAAAGAAAAAAAAGACAAAAACAAAGATGAAGATGACGATGTATGATTGAAGGGAGAAGGAGAAAAAAAAGTAAGAGCATATAGTGTTGTGAAGTTTCACCCTCACCGTTCCTACGTGGCGGCCTCGCCGCACCTCGCTGTAACACCACCAATTTCGTGAATGCGACGGAATTCAAACTGGGTGTTACTTCCTGGTATAACAGTTATAATAACATAAAACGATCTCTAATCGAGTTGTTTAAAAGGCTTATCATTTGATTAAAATATATCATAGTTTACAAAGACAGGTTCCAGTTGGTTCCATGTTTACAAAATACATCAATATAAAGTATTTGATGTTTATCGAATGATAAAATAAGTTATAGCCTTCTTGATTGATCCCGTGACCCTCCGTGTGATAACATCAAATAGTCCTGAATATTAAGTGTCAATTTCCACTGATAATGCTCGTATTTTATATTATTTATATGGATTTACGCGTGTTTTCCTCTATATTTCACTTTCAGGTAATTTACGAGCATTGGAGCAAATGAGACGCAGATTTGGAGAGTTTATTAAAGATATATGATAGTATGCCCACTATGAAGTAATTACGGTGTAACTCCTCTCTCACATTATGCCGTAACAAGAGCGTGACTCAGAAGACTAACTCAATAGCAGATTACGGCGTAACTCCATCTTAGGATTACGTCGTAATCAATTAGGTCAAATGATGTTTCATGCCGCTGCAAGCTACGCCGTAACTCTTTCAATGATTACGGCGTAATCATGATTTTGTAACGTATATTGAAGATACGACGTAACTCATTCCATGTGTTACGCCGTAACCGGCTTTTCTAGAGAAATTTAAGAAGATATTAAGGTTACGGCGTAACTCTCAACTTAAGTTACGCCGTAACTAGATCTGGCCTATAAATACCAGCCCTAAATTCGGTATTTCACATCATTCACTCTACACACAAAGCAGATAATGTGAGTAGGGGACTGAAGGCAGATCTTGAGGAGCATGCGGAGCCATCTCCAAGGGAGAAATCACTCCCTAACGATAAGCATTAGCGATTTATCATTTCTTTTACTTTCAATTCATGTATTTCATTATTTCAAACGTTGAATTGATTGTATCAGTTAATATGATCGGCTAAGCACCTCTGGTGCTAGCCTAGTTATGATTCCTTAATTGTTATATTTTTGTTTACATTGCTTCTGTATAATTGTTTCGAGTGTATGCATGCATAGTTTGTTGGTAGCTACCCTTGTTTCGGTAGTTTTGAATGGCGGTAGTGTCTAATTGCTTAGGAGAATTGACCAACTGACCCTAAGTAGGTAGACTGAGTGGTAAGGGTTAGAATTGACCAATTGACGACCCTTCTTTGCTTGTGCGAACTGACCAAATAATTACCTGCCGTTTGGATGAACTTAAGAAGTTAGGGATGAGTGTCTAAGATGCCAGCGCTCGGGCACTCATTGTTATGAATCTTGCATGTAGCGGTTCTTAATGACTTGACTTAGGGGACTAAAAACAACTAGACTTTCAAGGATAGTAGCTTAATCTCCGGTGGAAACCTTTGCTGATAGGTTAGGACGAACTGACCAAAGGCTGTCATAGCGACCTAAACCCCCACTTGAAGCAATTGGAAGTAGTTAGACTTGAACATAACATGATAGGATGAGTAACTAGGTTAGCACACTTTCTCCCTACTGATCACAACCTTTGCCCTTATTTCCTTTCTTTTATTTTCTTGTCATATTAGTTAATTAATTATTTTCTTTGCCCTTATCTCGTTTACCTATGGTCTACCTTATGCACTAACGGGCAGTGTACCGATCATGTGTAGTGTAGTAATCGGTAAAACCGAGGTCATCCCAAGAGCTATGTGAGCGGATTCTAATTAAGTCTAATGTCACTAGTTTTAAAGATTGAAATGTTTTATTAACTATTAAAACAAGAAAATGAAAGAAAGCAAATAAAGGCAAGGGTTGTTATCAATAGAGGAGAAGTGTGCTAACCTAGTTACTTATCCTATCATGTAATGTTCACGTCTAATTACTTTTAATTACTTCAAGTGGGGGTTTAGGTCGCTAGGACAACATTTGGTTAGTTCGTCCTAACCTATCAGCAAAGGTTTCCACCGGAGATCAAGCTACTACCCTTGAAAGTCTAGTTGTTTTTAGTCACCTAAGCCAAGTCATTAAGTACCGCTACATGCAAGATTCATAATAATTAGTGCTCGGGCGCTAACATCTTAGACACTCACCCCCAACTTCTTAAGTTCATCGAAATGACAGGTGATCATTTGGTCAGTTCGCACAAGCGAAGAAGGGTCGAGTTGGTCATTTCAAAACTACCGAAACAAGGGTAGCTACCAACAAACTATGCATGCATAGAAACAATTATACGAAAGCAATGTAAACATAAACATAACAATTAAGGAATCGTAACTAGGCTAGCACCAGAGGTGCTTAGCCGATCATATTAACTGAAACAATCGATTCAATGTTTGACATAATGAAATACATGAATTGAAAGTAAAAGAAATGATAAATCGCTAATGCTTATCGTTAGGGAGTGATTTCTCCCTTGGAGATGGCTCCGTATCTCCTCAAGATCTGCCTTCAATCTCCTACCCACATTCTCTGCTTTGTGTGTGGAGTGAATGATTAGTCTCAAAAACATGGTTACCGAAAAAATTGTTGTTAAGTTTTTACAAGTATTTTTGTGATTGATTAGTCTCGAAAACCATGGTTACATTAGGGCGTGATGGAAAGTATAGAGTTTTTTTTTTAGATCAAGCCTTTTCTTTTTGAGTAACAAACTTGTACTCTATTACTAGTTTACGTGAGTGTCCGTGTATGAGAAAATTGGTGGCGTGGAACATTTTGATAAATTCAGTGTAATGTCACCATCTTACTTGCTATAGAAGGCCACTTATCTAGATTAGAAATATTATTTGTCTAATTGACCTATGGCAAAAATGGTAATGTGGCGCCCCATTAAAAGTTCCAGCGCCACTTCATTATTTCACGTGTTGTACGAGATTCGAAAGCTACTTGCATTGGTAAAACATAGAAAAAATGTTACATGTGGTATATTATGTAATATAATTTTGCCTTTTGAGTACCAAATTGTTGTATGATTTTCTTATTTGTTGGTGAGGCGTTTTTGTTATTTGTTTTTCTATTATTTTTTTTGGGATAAATAGATGCGTATGATCATGGTTTTGTGAAAGTTTTGAGGGTTTAGCGTGTTTGATTTTTTACTCTGTGCTAGTGCCTAATGGAATTGGCTTATTGTAATCTTTTTTAGTAATCATTCCTTTAACATTTTATAGTTATTGGTACCTATGCAAATATTCACTACCACATGATGGTGATAAAAGAGTCGCTTTTTTGGCCAACCTAAAATCCTATCTAAACATTGGTGGATAATTTTGGATCATGGTAAACATCACAAGAATTCATGGAGTTGCTAGAGTAACATGTTTTTAACTACAAAATACTAGTTTTTTTTAACGGTGCGTACATCACTTGTTAGTAAATTGGAAAATCGTAGGGATGTGAAAATATAGATATTGGGGTGGAACATATGAAACGCATAAACATGGTACTCTCTACGGACAAATATTATTGTTCATCTTAGCATTATAAGATGTCCCATATTAATTGTCTACTATTTAAAATAGAAGTTGGAATTATTTAAGCTCACCAAATTACCCACTTTGAGAAACTAATTAGTGTTATTTCAAAATCAATATATCTCAACGATCAACTAATTCTACATCATGTCTATAGAATCTTCAGAGATCATCAATTACAAAATTAAATGTTTAAACTTTTTTTATTTTCTTTTTTTTGTTGCAAAAATCAAAGTAGTAATAAACTAACATTCAGACACTAATTTTGTGATGGAATGAGTAAAACGTATGAATAACAAAAGCACGCCATTACATGCTTAAGTCTCAATAACGACCTATAACAAGTGTCTTTATTAATTTTGAGTTACATTTTTACAACTTTAAAAGGATATTCTTTTATGAGGACAAGTAGGAATAGGTGGAAATATCGATGTGTTGATATGTACACGCCCCGGTAATCTAAAACCATGGAGGGCTAGTGATTTCCATGGGTAGGATGTGCGGCTTGATATGTAGACTTTGGGGTTTACGTGGTCATCGAAACTCGAATGAGGTTGTTCAGTGTTGTAAAAAGCGGCCTCCGCGTAGGCGCTAGTTGGTCCCCCTCTACCGCGATTTGCAGCAAATCAGCCAAATTAGGTGTTTTGGTCAAAAGGCGGTCAACGAACCGCCTAGGCGGGACAAATAGGCCAAGACGGCCTAGGCGGCGGGTCGTTCAACGCCAGATCTAGAGTTTCTTGAAGTGGACTAGAGAGAAAAGGGTGAATGGGAGGGTGAAGAGAGAAATAGTTGTAACACCCCCAATTTCATGATACGCAGCGGAATTCAAACTGGGTGTTACTTCATGGCACAACAGTCATAACAATAGAAAACGTACTCTAATGGAGTCGTTTTAAAAGATTTATCATTCGATTTATATAAATATCAGAGTTTACAAAAATGAGGTCCCAAATGGTTCCATTGTTTACAAAATACATTAAATGAGTTTTCGAATGATAATAAAATTTATAGCCTTCTTGATCTAGTTCTCGCTCTTCCGTGCCAGCTTCCGACATTATGGACCTGAAATACATGCTTAAATCTGTCAACACAAAGGTTGAGTGAAATTCATAGAGTTTGTTAAATGGTTGAACACATTATGTTGGTAGTGTGAGTTAATTAGACTCACACCAATGTTTTGAAAACAAAACAGTTATTATTCACTAAGCATCATGCAATCAAGGCGTTAACTTGCTGTCATATAATAGTAACCGATGCCCCAAGTAGGTAAAATTTGCCGTTTTACCTGATGTACTCAAATATAGTGCGTTTGTTTACCGGATCCTGGTCAAACAAACGGGATTCGTCAATCCCGATAGATCTATCCACAATATTCGCGCTCACTTCACTCGTGATTAATGATTCATGATTTAGGGACTTAAGATTGGCAAATGCGGTAACTTAGTGCAAGTAAAATAATCAGATAAGTATAGAATTTGAAAGCAATGTGTTCGGTTTAAAATAAAGCATGTATCTCCCCCAAGGGTTTGTAAAACAATTTAAGTAATAGAAAGTGGGGCTATGAACTCACCTCAGAGTAAATGATATCAAATGTATAATGAGAATGATGGATATGCCGTGAGAACTTCTACGAGCAACCTAAAATAGGATGTTGTGACTTAGGTTTGGAATAATGTTTAAGGAAACATAAACCATCCTATATATATTCCTATATATATTCCTATGTTGATCATGATGTAGTACATGGTATTTGAGTATGTCGTTTATAGAAGTGGTCTAGTTGTGAAAACATGTTTAGTTTATATATATCGTACTACCGTTCGGGCTATCATAATTCAGAGGTCATGTAGTAAACGTTCGAGGAGCTAGGACACTTTAAATCGTAAATCCAGCAACTCGTCGATACGTTTTACTCAAATGAAACCCCTCACATGAAGCTCCCTAGTTTTGTAGCACTTAGTAGATAAAACATAAGTTTTATTTATATATCACAAGTGTCATATGGTTTGTAAACACAAGTTACAAGGTTGTTTGGTTTTGATTAGGAATCATAATGGTTATTACAAATATCGTCATAATTTATATCACAAGTGTTTAAAGAAAAGCTTACAAGTTTCTAAATTGTAAAGTTGGTTATTACAAGTTCTCGTCGTTTCATATATATGATTACCTTAGTTAACGATCTTTGGTAAACAAGCCTTGAGGCTTTAGCCATGGCTTTGCCGGGACTTTGGTCTTGACTACCATGGTCTTGAGACTCAACTTTGGTCTTAGCCGTAGCCGTGGTCTTGGCTTATGGCCATTAGGCCTCTTGGTTTGCTTTTAGTTGTGACAAAAGTATAGTTATGAGACTATATTTACGGCAGTTTCTGTTTTTGAAAGATTTTTGGCCTATTTATGCGTTTTCAAGGTCCGAGCTTCTTTAAAGTTGAAGGAAAACGTCATTCCGGACAACTTTCGTGTTTTAACTTTTTGATGATTCGGACCAGAAGGGCCTCTAAAAATTTCATATTTTAGGCAGTAAGCTATTTGGCAGATTCATGTTTTAGTTTCGCTAATTTCTTTTTGTCATAACTTTTGACTCGTGTGTCCGTTTAGAGTGATTCAAATTGCTACGTTTTTGTTTTAATATTATCTACAAGAATATGTAAAGTATCAGATCTATATGTGGTCGATTTTGTGGAAACTTTGTACAAAAGTTTATCATTTATACACTTACTAACCCAAGTTTAACATATAGGTTCTTATAACTTGTTTTAAAGATTTTTGTACATCATGATCCAACATAGTAACTATATATATAGCATGAAATAGTTAAGATTATGAATAATAAAGATGAGATGATGGTGGTGATAAGTTGCTTACAACTTTTGGCTTTCAATAAGAAAGGAGTAACTTAGTAAGGATCGGACTTTGATTGATCGCGAAAGATTTCGGATTGAGCTAGCTTTCCACACCTTGGAACTCTTGCAAACTTGAAGAGTTGGTGATGAAGTACTAAGTGACTTGAGTGGATCTAAACTCAAGAAGATCACTTAAACTTGCTAGAGATTTGATGTAGTAGCTTGATCTTTTGGAACTTCCTTGCATAAACTTGGAGTTTAAGAACAAATTATGGAAGATATGAGGGTTTGATGATATGAACGACCCATTTCAGTTTATGAGGGTGTTTAGGATGTATTTCACTTGCTATTTATAGGAGGGTAAGTTTGGTTAACCATATATTGGGTTAAATATTAACCATGGTTAGGTTTAGGACACTTGTAATGATCTTAATGAACCAAGGTTAGGATGATGCCACCAAGGTGATGACTCCCCCCCTAAGGTCAGCCAAGATAAGATAGGATGACTTATGTGTATAGGTTTGGTATTATCTTGATTACGGAGTGAGTTTTGGTTCCGTTAAATGCTAACCGAAGCCATAAAACGTAAAACCGGGTATCGTAAAAATATGAAACTTGAAGGAATGATGAAACTCATCATTATACTCCATCTAAAAATATAAAATGGGTGATAAGTCTCATTGGGTGCAAAAACGCTGGTTAAAGCTGGAAATACGGGTCAAAAACGCGTAATTCGCAGTTTATCAGAAAATAACGAAATTTCAGGGAAACGACCGTGAATTTATTTAGAGTAGACTAAAATTAGTCTAAAAGTGATATGAGATGTCAAAATATGGTTTTCGTCATACGCGAGATAACTTAACAGTTATTTGTGAAGTTTAAAAGTTACGCGATTTAAGCAAAAACGTAGAACGTACAAGCTTAATTCCTTTATGGTCAAAGGAGGAGGGAAATATGTTTGACTTTTCCAAAAATGTAAAAGTGTCAAAAATATATTAGAAACACAGTGCAGGAATCGTTAAGTCTGGATGTAAGTAGAATTGTTTAAAACGTAAGTTTAGTTTTGTTCTGCGCTGGGCTTATTTGGTAATATTAAAAATAATAATTCTTAAAAATTCTCAAATTAATCATGAATGATCTAAAAATTTATCTGATGTGAGGAAAATTGTCAGGGTTGATTTTCGTTAAGCGCGTGATGTTTAAACGGTGGACCGTCTAAAACGAAACTTTAAAACGATGTTTACTTAATATCTTTTGCGAAAATGATCTAACGATGGTCGAACTCTCAGGTTATTACTAAAATAATTTATCTTACGAGAATGTGGATTAAAAATTTTACGAGATGAATAGTGAATTTGAATAGTAAAAGTGAATAGTAAATTCTCAAAAATAAAAAGTAACCTAAAAATGCGGGTGGTTACAGTCTCACCCCCTTAATGGGAATTCCGTCCCGGAATTCAAGGTGTGTTACCCGATGTTGAATTTTCTAGGGAAATGTGGATGTATGCGCCGAATTCTAATCTTTGTGTTCTCAAGTTTTTGGTCATAGAATGTATTATATACCATGTGGCTTAAGTTGATAACCTAAAGGGTTTTGTTAAAATCTTATAGAGTCCAATATACCTAAAGTTTGGCTTTTCCCGATTCTCAAAACGAATCATATCTTATTATATCGAGGCTATCAATAAAACCTTAATTTCAAACATGGAGTTTTTGGTGATAGTGTGCGGCATGGAGCCAAATTTATATTTGTATAGTTTCCTTAGTTGTTTCGTGGGTGATCTCTAAACACCTTAGTCCAGCAAATGGTTAACTAACACATTCGTCTATATAGTGCCTCAAAATGGAATAGTTTTGTTGTTGTTAGGGTAACTATTGTTAATCAAAGGTGTAAGATATTGCTGATGTGAAATGGTTTGTAATGGTGTGAAAAATGTCGTTGTAGGGAAAGTCTTGCTAGTGCCAAGTGGTTATCCAAACCACCCCAAAGTTAATCATGTCTTAGGTGGTTTCGGGATGAAGTCTATAGTGTTTATGTCTACTAGTGTTTGAAAGAAACGTAGTACAGTGAAGTTTTACGTACTCACTTATAATGGAGTTCAGATAATGATGTGATATGTTGACGATTAGAAGAGTGTAGCGTATGTTTACCATTATTCTTAGGTAGAGATGTCAAGTTTGTTTTTAAAAATCAAAAGTGAATTTTAAAGGAATATGGCGGAATGATAGCCTTTGAAACCTAATCAGGCTAGTACCTCTAAGAAATGACGAGAAGATTTGATGACTATCCCAAGATAGTAGTTCAGATTATCTCATGTATGAAAATTTCAAGAATGAAATTAGGTAGTATAAATGAGATGTTAAGATTTTGCTGAGTGGTAAGACACTATCGCGTCTCTAGATCTTTTCTGGTGGTTTATCGAGTTTAAGTAGGAAATTAACCTGAATATAACCCTTGTATAACTATTCTCAGTGTTTGAAAAATTTAAGTTGAACATAGTTAATCAGACTATGTTACATCCCTAGGTTAAATATAGGTGATTAGGCTATATTTAGCCGAGGTTCGATAAAATTTTCAAATACCTAAATTAGGTATACCTGTGATATGTCCATAGCTTTTGAGAAATTGTCCACTAGGCAAAGGCGATATAAAACCATCCAGTTGCAAGCCCTGGCCATAAAAGACTTGTAACCTATGTTTTCACATTCCATTGCTTTGAAGATAGTATGGGTAGATACGTGTGGAAAGGAAATTTTAAGTAATTCTAAAATAGTCTATACTTGGCTAGAATCACGAACTTTTAACAATGAAGGTTTCAGAAGAGAATTTTGATGAATGTAGAGAAAGTTGCTGAACTTCAGCTTTTGTAGATGATGAGTCACTTTATCTTTTAGAAATCCCATTTCTTATATTTCCATTAGGGAAATTGATAGATTGTGACGGGCTTCATGTAAAAGAATATCATATAAGGTTTTATAAGATAATTTGTAGAGACTATTGTATAACTTACAATATCTGAGCAGTAGTTGAGACCATTGTGCAACTCACAATGTCTGAGAAATAGTTGAGACCTTGTGTAACTCACAATGTCTAGGAAATAATAGAGACCATTGTGCAACTCACAATGTCTAAGAAATGATGTAGAGATCATTGTGTAGCTCTCAATGTCTTGAGAAATGATGGAGAGATCATTGTGTAACCTACAATGTCTTGAGAAAAGATGGAGAGACCATTGTGTAACCCACAATGTCTTGAGAAATGATAGAGAGATCATTGTGTAACCCACAATGTCTTGAGAAATAAATGAGACCACTGTAGGATTTACAGTGTCTGAGAATGTAATAGAGACCACTGTAGGATTTACAGTGTCTGAGGATGTAATAGAGACCACTGTATCTCACAGTGTCTTGAAAAATGAATGAGACCATTGTATCTCACAATGTCTAGGAAGTAGGAAAGACCATTGTAGTCAGTTACAATATCTTGGAGGAAGTTTCGTAATCCTAAAAAGCATGAGTAGATGTATAATTAGGAGATTGGGAAAATATGATTGTGTCGTAATGCATTAGAATAGGCATACGCAGATATGTTGAGTACATTGTTTATGATTGAAATTATGTCAAGTGTATATATCAATATACTAGTATGTTTGTATAGCTTAAAGAGCCTAAATGTCACATAATCGTCTGGAGGATGGAAGGCACGGAGAACGGAAGGCTATAAAATGTTTTTGTTTGAAAAAGTAGTTATAGTTTAAGTCTCGATTAGACCCGTTTCTCTATAACTGTGTCTCTGATACCAATCTGTAACACCTCCAATTTCGTGATACGCAGCGGAATTCAAACTGGGTGTTACCTCATGGCACAACAGTCATAACAATAGAAAACGTACTCTAATGGAGTCGTTTTAAAAGATTTATCATTCGATTTATATAAATATCAGAGTTTACAAAAATGAGGTCCCAAATGGTTCCATTGTTTACAAAATACATTAAATGAGTTTTCGAATGAGAATAAAATTTATAGCCTTCTTGATCTAGTTCTCGCTCTTCCGTGCCAGCTTCTGACATTATGGACCTGAAATACATGCTTAAAACTGTCAACACAAAGGTTGAGTGAAATTCATAGAGTTTGTTAAATGGTTGAACACATTATGTTGGTAGTGTGAGTTAATTAGACTCACACCAATGTTTTGAAAACAAAACAGTTATTATTCACTAAGCATCATGCAATCAAGGCGTTAACTTGCTGTCATATAATAGTAACCGATGCCCCAAGTAGGTAAAATTTGCCGTTTTACCTGATGTACTCAAATATAGTGCGTTTGTTTACCGGATCCTGGTCAAAGAAACGGGATTCGTCAATCCCGATAGATCTATCCACAATATTCGCGCTCACTTCACTCGTGATTAATGATTCATGATTTAGGGACTTAAGATTGGCTAATGCGGTAACTTAGTGCAAGTAAAATAATCAGATAAGTATAGAATTTGAAAGCAATGTGTTCGGTTTAAAATAAAGCATGTATCTCCCCCAAGGGTTTGTAAAACAATTTAAGTAATAGAAAGTGGGGCTATGAACTCACCTCAGAGTAAATGATATCAAATGTATAATGAGAATGATGGATATGCCGTGAGAACTTATACGAGCAACCTAAAATAGGATGTTGCGACTTAGGTTTGGAATAATGTTTAAGGAAACATAAACCATCCTATATATATTCCTATATATATTCCTATGTTGATCATGATGTAGTACATGGTATTTGAGTATGTCGTTTATAGAAGTGGTCTAGTTGTGAAAACATGTTTAGTTTATATATATCGTACTACCGTTCGGGCCATCATAATTCAGAGGTCATGTAGTAAACGTTCGAGGAGCTAGGACACTTTAAATCGTAAATCCAGCAACTCGTCGATACGTTTTACTCAAATGAAACCCCTCACATGAAGCTCCCTAGTTTTGTAGCACTTAGTAGATAAAACATAAGTTTTATTTATATATCACAAGTGTCATATGGTTTGTAAACACAAGTTACAAGGTTGTTTGGTTTTGATTAGGAATCATAATGGTTATTACAAATATCGTCATAATTTATATCACAAGTGTTTAAAGAAAAGCTTACAAGTTTCTAAATTGTAAAGTTGGTTATTACAAGTTCTCGTCGTTTCATATATATGATTACCTTAGTTAACGATCTTTGGTAAACAAGCCTTGAGGCTTTAGCCATGGCCTTGCCGTGACTTTGGTCTTGACTACCATGGTCTTGAGACTCAACTTTGGTCTTAGCCGTAGCCGTGGTCTTGGCTTATGGCCATTAGGCCTCTTGGTTTGCTTTTAGTTGTGACAAAAGTATAGTTATGAGACTATATTTACGGCAGTTTCTGTTTTTGAAAGATTTTTGGCCTATTTATGCGTTTTCAAGGTCCGAGCTTCTTTACAGTTGAAGGAAAACGTCATTCCGGACAACTTTCGTGTTTTAAATTTTTGATGATTCGGACCAGAAGGGCCTCTAAAAATTTCATATTTTAGGCAGTAAGCTATTTGGCAGATTCATGTTTTAGTTTCGCTAATTTCTTTTTGTCATAACTTTTGACTCGTGTGTCCGTTTAGAGTGATTCAAATTGCTACGTTTTTGTTTTAATATTATCTACAAGAATATGTAAAGTATCAGATCTATATGTGGTCGATTTTGTGGAAACTTTGTACAAAAGTTTATCATTTATACACTTACTAACCCAAGTTTAACATATAGGTTCTTATAACTTGTTTTAAAGATTTTTGTACATCATGATCCAACATAGTAACTATATATATAGCATGAAATAGTTAAGATTATGAATAATAAAGATGAGATGATGGTGGTGATAAGTTGCTTACAACTTTTGGCTTTCAATAAGAAAGGAGTAACTTAGTAAGGATCGGACTTTGTTTGATCGCGAAAGATTTCGGATTGAGCTAGCTTTCCACACCTTGGAACTCTTGCAAACTTGAAGAGTTGGTGATGAAGTACTAAGTGACTTGAGTGGATCTAAACTCAAGAAGATCACTTAAACTTGCTAGAGATTTGATGTAGTAGCTTGATCTTTTGGAACTTCCTTGCATAAACTTGGAGTTTAAGAACAAATTATGGAAGATATGAGGGTTTGATGATATGAACGACCCATTTCAGTTTATGAGGGTGTTTAGGATGTATTTCACTTGCTATTTATAGGAGGGTAAGTTTGGTTAACCATATATTGGGTTAAATATTAACCATGGTTAGGTTTAGGACACTTGTAATGATCTTAATGAACCAAGGTTAGGATGATGCCACCAAGGTGATGACTCCCCCCCTAAGGTCAGCCAAGATAAGATAGGATGACTTATGTGTATAGGTTTGGTATTATCTTGATTACGGAGTGAGTTTTGGTTCCGTTAAATGCTAACCGAAGCCATAAAACGTAAAACCGGGTATCGTAAAAATATGAAACTTGAAGGAATGATGAAACTCATCATTATACTCAATCTAAAAATATAAAATGGGTGATAAGTCTCATTGGGTGCAAAAACGCTGGTTAAAGCTGGAAATACGGGTCAAAAACGCGTAATTCGCAGTTTATCAGAAAATAACGAAATTTCAGGGAAACGGCCGTGAATTTATTTAGAGTAGACTAAAATTAGTCTAAAAGTGATATGAGATGTCAAAATATGGTTTTCGTCATACGCGAGATAACTTAACAGTTATTTGTGAAGTTTAAAAGTTACGCGATTTAAGCAAAAACGTAGAACGTACAAGCTTAATTCCTTTATGGTCAAAGGAGGAGGGAAATATGTTTGACTTTTCCAAAAATGTAAAAGTGTCAAAAATATATTAGAAACACAGTGCAGGAATCGTTAAGTCTGGATGTAAGTAGAATTGTTTAAAACGTAAGTTTAGTTTTGTTCTGCGCTGGGCTTATTTGGTAATATTAAAAATAATAATTCTTAAAAATTCTCAAATTAATCATGAATGATCTAAAAATTTATCTGATGTGAGGAAAATTGTCAGGGTTGATTTTCGTTAAGCGCGTGATGTTTAAACGGTGGACCGTCTAAAACGAAACTTTAAAACGATGTTTACTTAATATCTTTTGCGAAAATGATCTAACGATGGTCGAACTCTCAGGTTATTACTAAAATAATTTATCTTACGAGAATGTGGATTAAAAATTTTACGAGATGAATAGTGAATTTGAATAGTAAAAGTGAATAGTAAATTCTCAAAAATAAAAAGTAACCTAAAAATGCGGGTGGTTACAGTCTCACCCCCTTAATGGGAATTCCGTCCCGGAATTCAAGGTGTGTTACCCGATGTTGAATTTTCTAGGGAAATGTGGATGTATGCGCCGAATTCTAATCTTTGTGTTCTCAAGTTTTTGGTCATAGAATGTATTATATACCATGTGGCTTAAGTTGATAACCTAAAGGGTTTTGTTAAAATCTTATAGAGTCCAATATACCTAAAGTTTGGCTTTTCCCGATTCTCAAAACGAATCATATCTTATTATATCGAGGCTATCAATAAAACCTTAATTTCAAACATGGAGTTTTTGGTGATAGTGTGCGGCATGGAGCCAAATTTATATTTGTATAGTTTCCTTAGTTGTTTCGTGGGTGATCTCTAAACACCTTAGTCCAGCAAATGGTTAACTAACACATTCGTCTATATAGTGCCTCAAAATGGAATAGTTTTGTTGTTGTTAGGGTAACTATTGTTAATCAAAGGTGTAAGATATTGCTGATGTGAAATGGTTTGTAATGGTGTGAAAAATGTCGTTGTAGGGAAAGTCTTGCTAGTGCCAAGTGGTTATCCAAACCACCCCAAAGTTAATCATGTCTTAGGTGGTTTCGGGATGAAGTCTATAGTGTTTATGTCTACTAGTGTTTGAAAGAAACGTAGTACAGTGAAGTTTTACGTACTCACTTATAATGGAGTTCAGATAATGATGTGATATGTTGACGATTAGAAGAGTGTAGCGTATGTTTACCATTATTCTTAGGTAGAGATGTCAAGTTTGTTTTTAAAAATCAAAAGTGAATTTTAAAGGAATATGGCGGAATGATAGCCTTTGAAACCTAATCAGGCTAGTACCTCTAAGAAATGACGAGAAGATTTGATGACTATCCCAAGATAGTAGTTCAGATTATCTCATGTATGAAAATTTCAAGAATGAAATTAGGTAGTATAAATGAGATGTTAAGATTTTGCTGAGTGGTAAGACACTATCGCGTCTCTAGATCTTTTCTGGTGGTTTATCGAGTTTAAGTAGGAAATTAACCTGAATATAACCCTTGTATAACTATTCTCAGTGTTTGAAAAATTTAAGTTGAACATAGTTAATCAGACTATGTTACATCCCTAGGTTAAATATAGGTGATTAGGCTATATTTAGCCGAGGTTCGATAAAATTTTCAAATACCTAAATTAGGTATACCTGTGATATGTCCATAGCTTTTGAGAAATTGTCCACTAGGCAAAGGCGATATAAAACCATCCAGTTGCAAGCCCTGGCCATAAAAGACTTGTAACCTATGTTTTCACATTCCATTGCTTTGAAGATAGTATGGGTAGATACGTGTGGAAAGGAAATTTTAAGTAATTCTAAAATAGTCTATACTTGGCTAGAATCACGAACTTTTAACAATGAAGGTTTCAGAAGAGAATTTTGATGAATGTAGAGAAAGTTGCTGAACTTCAGCTTTTGTAGATGATGAGTCACTTTATCTTTTAGAAATCCCATTTCTTATATTTCCATTAGGGAAATTGATAGATTGTGACGGGCTTCATGTAAAAGAATATCATATAAGGTTTTATAAGATAATTTGTAGAGACTATTGTATAACTTACAATATCTGAGCAGTAGTTGAGACCATTGTGCAACTCACAATGTCTGAGAAATAGTTGAGACCTTGTGTAACTCACAATGTCTAGGAAATAATAGAGACCATTGTGCAACTCACAATGTCTAAGAAATGATGTAGAGATCATTGTGTAGCTCTCAATGTCTTGAGAAATGATGGAGAGATCATTGTGTAACCTACAATGTCTTGAGAAAAGATGGAGAGACCATTGTGTAACCCACAATGTCTTGAGAAATGATAGAGAGATCATTGTGTAACCCACAATGTCTTGAGAAATAAATGAGACCACTGTAGGATTTACAGTGTCTGAGAATGTAATAGAGACCATTGTAGGATTTACAGTGTCTGAGGATGTAATAGAGACCACTGTATCTCACAGTGTCTTAAAAAATGAATGAGACCATTGTATCTCACAATGTCTGGGAAGTAGGAAAGACCATTGTAGTCAGTTACAATATCTTGGAGGAAGTTTCGTAATCCTAAAATGCATGAGTAGATGTATAATTAGGAGATTGGGAAAATATGATTGTGCCGTAATGCCTTAGAATAGGCATACGCAGATATGTTGAGTACATTGTTTATGATTGAAATTATGTCAAGTGTATATATCAATATACTAGTATGTTTGTATAGCTTAAAGAGCCTAAATGTCACATAATCGTCTGGAGGATGGAAGGCACGGAGAACGGAAGGCTATAAAATGTTTTTGTTTGAAAAAGTAGTTATAGTTTAAGTCTCGATTAGACCCGTTTCTCTATAACTGTGTCTCTGATACCAATCTGTAACACCTCCAATTTCGTGATACGCAGCGGAATTCAAACTGGGTGTTACTTCATGGCACAACAGTCATAACAATAGAAAACGTACTCTAATGGAGTCGTTTTAAAAGATTTATCATTCGATTTATATAAATATCAGAGTTTACAAAAATGAGGTCCCAAATGGTTCCATTGTTTACAAAATACATTAAATGAGTTTTCGAATGAGAATAAAATTTATAGCCTTCTTGATCTAGTTCTCGCTCTTCCGTGCCAGCTTCTGACATTATGGACCTGAAATACATGCTTAAAACTGTCAACACAAAGGTTGAGTGAAATTCATAGAGTTTGTTAAATGGTTGAACACATTATGTTGGTAGTGTGAGTTAATTAGACTCACACCAATGTTTTGAAAACAAAACAGTTATTATTCACTAAGCATCATGCAATCAAGGCGTTAACTTGCTGTCATATAATAGTAACCGATGCCCCAAGTAGGTAAAATTTGCCGTTTTACCTGATGTACTCAAATATAGTGCGTTTGTTTACCGGATCCTGGTCAAAGAAACGGGATTCGTCAATCCCGATAGATCTATCCACAATATTCGCGCTCACTTCACTCGTGATTAATGATTCATGATTTAGGGGCTTAAGATTGGCTAATGCGGTAACTTAGTGCAAGTAAAATAATCAGATAAGTATAGAATTTGAAAGCAATGTGTTCGGTTTAAAATAAAGCATGTATCTCCCCCAAGGGTTTGTAAAACAATTTAAGTAATAGAAAGTGGGGCTATGAACTCACCTCAGAGTAAATGATATCAAATGTATAATAAGAATGATGGATATGCCGTGAGAACTTATACGAGCAACCTAAAATAGGATGTTGCGACTTAGGTTTGGAATAATGTTTAAGGAAACATAAACCATCCTATATATATTCCTATATATATTCCTATATTGATCATGATGTAGTACATGGTATTTGAGTATGTCGTTTATAGAAGTGGTCTAGTTGTGAAAACATGTTTAGTTTATATATATCGTACTACCGTTCGGGCCATCATAATTCAGAGGTCATGTAGTAAACGTTCGAGGAGCTAGGACACTTTAAATCGTAAATCCAGCAACTCGTCGATACGTTTTACTCAAATGAAACCCCTCACATGAAGCTCCCTAGTTTTGTAGCACTTAGTAGATAAAACATAAGTTTTATTTATATATCACAAGTGTCATATGGTTTGTAAACACAAGTTACAAGGTTGTTTGGTTTTGATTAGGAATCATAATGGTTATTACAAATATCGTCATAATTTATATCACAAGTGTTTAAAGAAAAGCTTACAAGTTTCTAAATTGTAAAGTTGGTTATTACAAGTTCTCGTCGTTTCATATATATGATTACCTTAGTTAACGATCTTTGGTAAACAAGCCTTGAGGCTTTAGCCATGGCCTTGCCGTGACTTTGGTCTTGACTACCATGGTCTTGAGACTCAACTTTGGTCTTAGCCGTAGCCGTGGTCTTGGCTTATGGCCATTAGGCCTCTTGGTTTGCTTTTAGTTGTGACAAAAGTATAGTTATGAGACTATATTTACGGCAGTTTCTGTTTTTGAAAGATTTTTGGCCTATTTATGAGTTTTCAAGGTCCGAGCTTCTTTACAGTTGAAGGAAAACGTCATTCCGGACAACTTTCGTGTTTTAAATTTTTGATGATTCGGACCAGAAGGGCCTCTAAAAATTTCATATTTTAGGCAGTAAGCTATTTGGCAGATTCATGTTTTAGTTTCGCTAATTTCTTTTTGTCATAACTTTTGACTCGTGTGTCCGTTTAGAGTGATTCAAATTGCTACGTTTTTGTTTTAATATTATCTACAAGAATATGTAAAGTATCAGATCTATATGTGGTCGATTTTGTGGAAACTTTGTACAAAAGTTTATCATTTATACACTTACTAACCCAAGTTTAACATATAGGTTCTTATAACTTGTTTTAAAGATTTTTGTACATCATGATCCAACATAGTAACTATATATATAGCATGAAATAGTTAAGATTATGAATAATAAAGATGAGATGATAGTGGTGATAAGTTGCTTACAACTTTTGGCTTTCAATAAGAAAGGAGTAACTTAGTAAGGATCGGACTTTGATTGATCGCGAAAGATTTCGGATTGAGCTAGCTTTCCACACCTTGGAACTCTTGCAAACTTGAAGAGTTGGTGATGAAGTACTAAGTGACTTGAGTGGATCTAAACTCAAGAAGATCACTTAAACTTGCTAGAGATTTGATGTAGTAGCTTGATCTTTTGGAACTTCCTTGCATAAACTTGGAGTTTAAGAACAAATTATGGAAGATATGAGGGTTTGATGATATGAACGACCCATTTCAGTTTATGAGGGTGTTTAGGATGTATTTCACTTGCTATTTATAGGAGGGTAAGTTTGGTTAACCATATATTGGGTTAAATATTAACCATGGTTAGGTTTAGGACACTTGTAATGATCTTAATGAACCAAGGTTAGGATGATGCCACCAAGGTGATGACTCCCCCCCTAAGGTCAGCCAAGATAAGATAGGATGACTTATGTGTATAGGTTTGGTATTATCTTGATTACGGAGTGAGTTTTGGTTCCGTTAAATGCTAACCGAAGCCATAAAACGTAAAACCGGGTATCGTAAAAATATGAAACTTGAAGGAATGATGAAACTCATCATTATACTCCATCTAAAAATATAAAATGGGTGATAAGTCTCATTGGGTGCAAAAACGCTGGTTAAAGCTGGAAATACGGGTCAAAAACGCGTAATTCGCAGTTTATCAGAAAATAACGAAATTTCAGGGAAACGGCCGTGAATTTATTTAGAGTAGACTAAAATTAGTCTAAAAGTGATATGAGATGTCAAAATATGGTTTTCGTCATACGCGAGATAACTTAACAGTTATTTGTGAAGTTTAAAAGTTACGCGATTTAAGCAAAAACGTAGAACGTACAAGCTTAATTCCTTTATGGTCAAAGGAGGAGGGAAATATGTTTGACTTTTCCAAAAATGTAAAAGTGTCAAAAATATATTAGAAACACAGTGCAGGAATCGTTAAGTCTGGATGTAAGTAGAATTGTTTAAAACGTAAGTTTAGTTTTGTTCTGCGCTGGGCTTATTTGGTAATATTAAAAATAATAATTCTTAAAAATTCTCAAATTAATCATGAATGATCTAAAAATTTATCTGATGTGAGGAAAATTGTCAGGGTTGATTTTCGTTAAGCGCGTGATGTTTAAACGGTGGACCGTCTAAAACGAAACTTTAAAACGATGTTTACTTAATATCTTTTGCGAAAATGATCTAACGATGGTCGAACTCTCAGGTTATTACTAAAATAATTTATCTTACGAGAATGTGGATTAAAAATTTTACGAGATGAATAGTGAATTTGAATAGTAAAAGTGAAAAGTAAATTCTCAAAAATAAAAAGTAACCTAAAAATGCGGGTGGTTACAGTCTCACCCCCTTAATGGGAATTCCGTCCCGGAATTCAAGGTGTGTTACCCGATGTTGAATTTTCTAGGGAAATGTGGATGTATGCGCCGAATTCTAATCTTTGTGTTCTCAAGTTTTTGGTCATAGAATGTATTATATACCATGTGGCTTAAGTTGATAACCTAAAGGGTTTTGTTAAAATCTTATAGAGTCTAATATACCTAAAGTTTGGCTTTTCCCGATTCTCAAAACGAATCATATCTTATTATATCGAGGCTATCAATAAAACCTTAATTTCAAACATGGAGTTTTTGGTGATAGTGTGCGGCATGGAGCCAAATTTATATTTGTATAGTTTCCTTAGTTGTTTCGTGGGTGATCTCTAAACACCTTAGTCCAGCAAATGGTTAACTAACACATTCGTCTATATAGTGCCTCAAAATGGAATAGTTTTGTTGTTGTTAGGGTAACTATTGTTAATCAAAGGTGTAAGATATTGCTGATGTGAAATGGTTTGTAATGGTGTGAAAAATGTCGTTGTAGGGAAAGTCTTGCTAGTGCCAAGTGGTTATCCAAACCACCCCAAAGTTAATCATGTCTTAGGTGGTTTCGGGATGAAGTCTATAGTGTTTATGTCTACTAGTGTTTGAAAGAAACGTAGTACAGTGAAGTTTTACGTACTCACTTATAATGGAGTTCAGATAATGATGTGATATGTTGACGATTAGAAGAGTGTAGCGTATGTTTACCATTATTCTTAGGTAGAGATGTCAAGTTTGTTTTTAAAAATCAAAAGTGAATTTTAAAGGAATATGGCGGAATGATAGCCTTTGAAACCTAATCAGGCTAGTACCTCTAAGAAATGACGAGAAGATTTGATGACTATCCCAAGATAGTAGTTCAGATTATCTCATGTATGAAAATTTCAAGAATGAAATTAGGTAGTATAAATGAGATGTTAAGATTTTGCTGAGTGGTAAGACACTATCGCGTCTCTAGATCTTTTCTGGTGGTTTATCGAGTTTAAGTAGGAAATTAACCTGAATAAAACCCTTGTATAACTATTCTCAGTGTTTGAAAAATTTAAGTTGAACATAGTTAATCAGACTATGTTACATCCCTAGGTTAAATATAGGTGATTAGGCTATATTTAGCCGAGGTTCGATAAAATTTTCAAATACCTAAATTAGGTATACCTGTGATATGTCCATAGCTTTTGAGAAATTGTCCACTAGGCAAAGGCGATATAAAACCATCCAGTTGCAAGCCCTGGCCATAAAAGACTTGTAACCTATGTTTTCACATTCCATTGCTTTGAAGATAGTATGGGTAGATACGTGTGGAAAGGAAATTTTAAGTAATTCTAAAATAGTCTATACTTGGCTAGAATCACGAACTTTTAACAATGAAGGTTTCAGAAGAGAATTTTGATGAATGTAGAGAAAGTTGCTGAACTTCAGCTTTTGTAGATGATGAGTCACTTTATCTTTTAGAAATCCCATTTCTTATATTTCCATTAGGGAAATTGATAGATTGTGACGGGCTTCATGTAAAAGAATATCATATAAGGTTTTATAAGATAATTTGTAGAGACTATTGTATAACTTACAATATCTGAGCAGTAGTTGAGACCATTGTGCAACTCACAATGTCTGAGAAATAGTTGAGACCTTGTGTAACTCACAATGTCTAGGAAATAATAGAGACCATTGTGCAACTCACAATGTCTAAGAAATGATGTAGAGATCATTGTGTAGCTCTCAATGTCTTGAGAAATGATGGAGAGATCATTGTGTAACCTACAATGTCTTGAGAAAAGATGGAGAGACCATTGTGTAACCCACAATGTCTTGAGAAATGATAGAGAGATCATTGTGTAACCCACAATGTCTTGAGAAATAAATGAGACCACTGTAGGATTTACAGTGTCTGAGAATGTAATAGAGACCACTGTAGGATTTACAGTGTCTGAGGATGTAATAGAGACCACTGTATCTCACAGTGTCTTGAAAAATGAATGAGACCATTGTATCTCACAATGTCTAGGAAGTAGGAAAGACCATTGTAGTCAGTTACAATATCTTGGAGGAAGTTTCGTAATCCTAAAAAGCATGAGTAGATGTATAATTAGGAGATTGGGAAAATATGATTGTGTCGTAATGCATTAGAATAGGCATACGCAGATATGTTGAGTACATTGTTTATGATTGAAATTATGTCAAGTGTATATATCAATATACTAGTATGTTTGTATAGCTTAAAGAGCCTAAATGTCACATAATCGTCTGGAGGATGGAAGGCACGGAGAACGGAAGGCTATAAAATGTTTTTGTTTGAAAAAGTAGTTATAGTTTAAGTCTCGATTAGACCCGTTTCTCTATAACTGTGTCTCTGATACCAATCTGTAACACCCCCAATTTCGTGATACGCAGCGGAATTCAAACTGGGTATTACTTCATGGCACAACAGTCATAACAATAGAAAACGTACTCTAATGGAGTCGTTTTAAAAGATTTATCATTCGATTTATATAAATATCAGAGTTTACAAAAATGAGGTCCCAAATGGTTCCATTGTTTACAAAATACATTAAATGAGTTTTCGAATGAGAATAAAATTTATAGCCTTCTTGATCTAGTTCTCGCTCTTCCGTGCCAGCTTCTGACATTATGGACCTGAAATACATGCTTAAAACTGTCAACACAAAGGTTGAGTGAAATTCATAGAGTTTGTTAAATGGTTGAACACATTATGTTGGTAGTGTGAGTTAATTAGACTCACACCAATGTTTTGAAAACAAAACAGTTATTATTCACTAAGCATCATGCAATCAAGGCGTTAACTTGCTGTCATATAATAGTAACCGATGCCCCAAGTAGGAAAAATTTGCCATTTTACCTGATGTACTCAAATATAGTGCGTTTGTTTACCGGATCCTGGTCAAACAAACGGGATTCGTCAATCCCGATAGATCTATCCACAATATTCGCGCTCACTTCACTCGTGATTAATGATTCATGATTTAGGGACTTAAGATTGGCTAATGCGGTAACTTAGTGCAAGTAAAATAATCAGATAAGTATAGAATTTGAAAGCAATGTGTTCGGTTTAAAATAAAGCATGTATCTCCCCCAAGGGTTTGTAAAACAATTTAAGTAATAGAAAGTGGGGCTATGAACTCACCTCAGAGTAAATGATATCAAATGTATAATGAGAATGATGGATATGCCGTGAGAACTTCTACGAGCAACCTAAAATAGGATGTTGCGACTTAGGTTTGGAATAATGTTTAAGGAAACATAAACCATCCTATATATATTCCTATATATATTCCTATGTTGATCATGATGTAGTACATGGTATTTGAGTATGTCGTTTATAGAAGTGGTCTAGTTGTGAAAACATGTTTAGTTTATATATATCGTACTACCGTTCGGGCCATCATAATTCAGAGGTCATGTAGTAAACGTTCGAGGAGCTAGGACACTTTAAATCGTAAATCCAGCAACTCGTCGATACGTTTTACTCAAATGAAACCCCTCACATGAAGCTCCCTAGTTTTGTAGCACTTAGTAGATAAAACATAAGTTTTATTTATATATCACAAGTGTCATATGGTTTGTAAACACAAGTTACAAGGTTGTTTGGTTTTGATTAGGAATCATAATGGTTATTACAAATATCGTCATAATTTATATCACAAGTGTTTAAAGAAAAGCTTACAAGTTTCTAAATTGTAAAGTTGGTTATTACAAGTTCTCGTCGTTTCATATATATGATTACCTTAGTTAACGATCTTTGGTAAACAAGCCTTGAGGCTTTAGCCATGGCCTTGCCGTGACTTTGGTCTTGACTACCATGGTCTTGAGACTCAACTTTGGTCTTAGCCGTAGCCGTGGTCTTGGCTTATGGCCATTAGGCCTCTTGGTTTGCTTTTAGTTGTGACAAAAGTATAGTTATGAGACTATATTTACGGCAGTTTCTGTTTTTGAAAGATTTTTGGCCTATTTATGCGTTTTCAAGGACCGAGCTTCTTTACAGTTGAAGGAAAACGTCATTCCGGACAACTTTCGTGTTTTAAATTTTTGATGATTCGGACCAGAAGGGCCTCTAAAAATTTCATATTTTAGGCAGTAAGCTATTTGGCAGATTCATGTTTTAGTTTCGCTAATTTCTTTTTGTCATAACTTTTGACTCGTGTGTCCGTTTAGAGTGATTCAAATTGCTACGTTTTTGTTTTAATATTATCTACAAGAATATGTAAAGTATCAGATCTATATGTGGTCGATTTTGTGGAAACTTTGTACAAAAGTTTATCATTTATACACTTACTAACCCAAGTTTAACATATAGGTTCTTATAACTTGTTTTAAAGATTTTTGTACATCATGATCCAACATAGTAACTATATATATAGCATGAAATAGTTAAGATTATGAATAATAAAGATGAGATGATGGTGGTGATAAGTTGCTTACAACTTTTGGCTTTCAATAAGAAAGGAGTAACTTAGTAAGGATCGGACTTTGATTGATCGCGAAAGATTTCGGATTGAGCTAGCTTTCCACACCTTGGAACTCTTGCAAACTTGAAGAGTTGGTGATGAAGTACTAAGTGACTTGAGTGGATCTAAACTCAAGAAGATCACTTAAACTTGCTAGAGATTTGATGTAGTAGCTTGATCTTTTGGAACTTCCTTGCATAAACTTGGAGTTTAAGAACAAATTATGGAAGATATGAGGGTTTGATGATATGAACGACCCATTTCAGTTTATGAGGGTGTTTAGGATGTATTTCACTTGCTATTTATAGGAGGGTAAGTTTGGTTAACCATATATTGGGTTAAATATTAACCATGGTTAGGTTTAGGACACTTGTAATGATCTTAATGAACCAAGGTTAGGATGATGCCACCAAGGTGATGACTCCCCCCCTAAGGTCAGCCAAGATAAGATAGGATGACTTATGTGTATAGGTTTGGTATTATCTTGATTACGGAGTGAGTTTTGGTTCCGTTAAATGCTAACCGAAGCCATAAAACGTAAAACCGGGTATCGTAAAAATATGAAACTTGAAGGAATGATGAAACTCATCATTATACTCCATCTAAAAATATAAAATGGGTGATAAGTCTCATTGGGTGCAAAAACGCTGGTTAAAGCTGGAAATACGGGTCAAAAACGCGTAATTCGCAGTTTATCAGAAAATAACGAAATTTCAGGGAAACGACCGTGAATTTATTTAGAGTAGACTAAAATTAGTCTAAAAGTGATATGAGATGTCAAAATATGGTTTTCGTCATACGCGAGATAACTTAACAGTTATTTGTGAAGTTTAAAAGTTACGCGATTTAAGCAAAAACGTAGAACGTACAAGCTTAATTCCTTTATGGTCAAAGGAGGAGGGAAATATGTTTGACTTTTCCAAAAATGTAAAAGTGTCAAAAATATATTAGAAACACAGTGCAGGAATCGTTAAGTCTGGATGTAAGTAGAATTGTTTAAAACGTAAGTTTAGTTTTGTTCTGCGCTGGGCTTATTTGGTAATATTAAAAATAATAATTCTTAAAAATTCTCAAATTAATCATGAATGATCTAAAAATTTATCTGATGTGAGGAAAATTGTCAGGGTTGATTTTCGTTAAGCGCGTGATGTTTAAACGGTGGACCGTCTAAAACGAAACTTTAAAACGATGTTTACTTAATATCTTTTGCGAAAATGATCTAACGATGGTCGAACTCTCAGGTTATTACTAAAATAATTTATCTTACGAGAATGTGGATTAAAAATTTTACGAGATGAATAGTGAATTTGAATAGTAAAAGTGAATAGTAAATTCTCGAAAATAAAAAGTATCCTAAAAATGCGGGTGGTTACAATAGTGGAGGCTTTGTTATCAATGTAAACCTAATTTTGTAACTTGTATGATATAGTGGTTTTCTTGGCCCATTAAAAGCTTATACAATAGGCCCAACAAACAATTCAATGGACTTTAATAAAAATAGCCAACAATTTAATCAAAGTCACACATAATATAAAATTTTCAACATATACAAAAGATATATAATTAACAATAATGAAAACATTAATAAAATTATTAAAAATATATATAATTTATGCATATTTTATACCAAGTATCAGTGTTGCAAAAATCGGTCAACTCGGCCTATAAATTGGCGATTACTAGGTAATCGGCCTTCTGCCTTGTTGATTTTTGAAAATCGGAGGAAATTGGTCTGGTAAAAAAACCGGCCACTAATCGGTCAAAAATCGCCTAATCGGTCAAAAATCGAACTAATCGGTCAACTTTTAAAAAAATATTAATTTAGGCATTCTACTTAGTTTGGGGATCGTTTATTTTACTTATAACGCACAATGGACCTCATAATCAGAATTGGAGCATTTTATTGAGGTTTGGGAACATATTTGGCTTGGAATCAGTTAAGATCTTTAGTTTAGTCTCCATAAATACCACGAAACGCTAATCCAGTTAATCACCGATTAATCCCGCCTATACCGATTGATCCCTACAGGGTGTTCTACCGCCCGACTACCGATTCACGATTTTTGCAACACTGCCAAGGCGGTTTAGGCGTTAGGCGGTGTCGACCGCCCGACTAGCCTAGTGCTTTTTGCAACCTTGGGGTTGTTATGAAAAAATGTTTGAATTTGAATTGTTTTATTGTATTTAATTTATTTATTTTATGTACAAATCATTTCACATAATTAAAAAGTAATAGCTTTTTGTACATTTTACGAAATCATTGAATGCGATTATACTATCCGTTTTTAATAAGTGCAGTGTATTCATCACGCATAGCACTCTGTTAATTTTGATCATTAAATGCATCACGATAAGATTTTGGTAAAGGTGAGACCGAATATATGTGCATGTTAAGACGTTGAGTGGGACGATTAGTCCCGACACAGTATCGTGTGGCCATGGGGTGAGTTGAGACAGG
This sequence comes from Chrysanthemum seticuspe, assembly GCA_019973895.1. Taxonomy (NCBI): domain Eukaryota; kingdom Viridiplantae; phylum Streptophyta; class Magnoliopsida; order Asterales; family Asteraceae; genus Chrysanthemum; species Chrysanthemum seticuspe. The sequence continues at coordinate 299,100,419 of BPTQ01000001.1, forward strand.
GTTTGGGTTAATAGGGGGATCTAGAATGTTTGATGTATTGTGGTAGCCGAGGGCGGATTATGAGGTGCAGTTGGTGTTGGAGTTGGTGTGTTGTTTGGTGGTGATAGGTTGGGTGTGTTGGGAGGTGACGCATTATGTTGATCGTGGTTTGGTTGTGTATGAGGTGTTGTGGGTTCTGGTTGTTCATTTGGTGTTTGTGTAGGAATGGATGGAATAATTGGACGAATGATATCGGGTGAATCATCCAAAAAATTGTAGTTGGGTGTAGTGGTTGGTTGAGATGAGCCATAAGGAAAAATGGTTTCGTCAAAAGTAACATGGCGAGAAAGGATGATTTTATTGGTGTGTAGTGTAAGGCAAAGATATCCACCGTGATTGGATGCTAGGCCCAAATAAATTGATGGTGTCGCGCGAGATTCAAGTTTGTGATTGGGGTATAGGTGAGGATAACATAGACACCCAAATGTGCGTAAAAGGCTGTAATTTGGGTTATGGCGAAAAAGGCGGGTATAGGGGATTTCGTTAGCAATAGCTGTCGAGGGTATGATTTTGATTAAATGAACAACCATATTTAGGGCTTCAACCCCAAAAGTTGGCTTGAAAAAGCAAGGTTATTGATTGTGCGAATCATCCGTTCGGACTTGCCATTTTGTTGTAACATTTTAGGGCATGAAAAACAAAACTGAATGCCATTGTTGGCAAAAAGTTTGTGTAGGTTGCAGTTGTCAAATTCACCGTCGTGGTCACACTGAAAAGCTTTTATTTCACACTTGAATTGAGTGTGAACATAGTTACGAAATAGTATAAATTTGATAGCACATCAGATTTGTTAATTAAAGGATATACCCAAACAAAATGAAAATAATGTATCAAGAATGACACATAATATTTGAAACCCGAAAGACTGGGAACTGGAGAGGCCCATAAACTTGAATGAATAACATCAAAACTAGCATTAACGACAGTAATAGAACTAACAAATGGAAGTCTAACGTGTTTGCCAAGCTGGAAAGCATGACAAAGCACAGGAGGCTTTTCTTTATTACACAAAATAAAATTATTATGCCACATATGCGGATGATGAGTGTGTAAATACTCATCATTTTTGTACAAAATAAACTGCAAAATCATCTGAAAACACTCAGAAACACATCAAAATGATCAAAATATCACAAATCAGTGTTTTATGTGTTTTAAATGCAAAAATATCAAAATCAGATGAAAAACATATCAAATTTGCAAAAATTGCAGTTTTAGTCCCCCAAGTTTATAAAATTGTCAAAAATAGTCCCTGAGCCAAAAATTCAAAAGAAAAGTCACCAAAGGTCTTTTTAAAATCATAAATTGTCATATTTAGTCCTTTGGTGGAAAATCTAAAAGTTTTGAGAAAATTACAATTTAGTCCCTAAAAATCCAAAATTGGTCAAAACTAGTCCTTGGGAATTTCAGAAATGTCAAAAATTAACCCTTGGATTATTTAAAGTTGGCAATACCAACCCTTGACTACATTTTCATAAGTTACATATTTGGTCCCTCAGTTTGGAAGAATTACATGTTTGGTCCCTTGTGTTAATATTTCTACAAACCATCCGGACCCTATTTTATTAACCCAAGCCCAAACCAACACCCCTGGCCCAGATTATTTACCCGGTCCAATCCCATGACCCGACCAACCCAACAACCCAACATTTAAAAAATCAAAAACCGCCCCCCTAAACCTGTCATCCCCGACCAATATGTCTGCAATCCCCCCTCCTCCAGCCACCTATTATCACCTCTACTACACCCTTTGTCTCCCCCACCTCACCTACCTACCCAAGTGCATTAAATGCACCTTCTTTCCCTGTCCAAGATATCGAAACCTTTTTTTGGCGCCAAAACAAGATTAATGGCCAGGATCGATTCTAGCCATCCTAAGGTGGAGATTGCAGCTGGGAAATGCTCAGAAGGTGAGAGAAAAGACTTTGGAGCTTATAAGAGTCCAAGAGGAAGCAAGTTTAATAGTTAGTTTTTTAGTTTTTAAAAATTATATGTCGTTTTGTAGTTTGTAACATCTTAACTAGTTTTCAATTATGTTTTAAAGTTTATTTGTATTCAAAAAAGACATTCAAGTGTATTTCAACTTTAATTAAGTATCAATCTCAGTTCATGTTCAGTTTCCAAATTTTATCCCACTGTTGAATTTTTTATTCTCAAAGTCCTATGTTAAATCTGTTGGTAGTTTATTTTTAAGCTTAAACAAGCTCTAATAAGCTTGTCAAAGCTTTGTATAAGCTTATTTGCACAATTCATGCAACTTTGGCAACTGGTCAACAAAAGTCAAAGCAAGGGGTAAAATGGGTACAGAGATGAAATGGTTGGTTCAAAGCTGGAAATGGGTTAAAATGGGAGCATTTGAGTTGGATTAGGTTAGTGGTTCTCTGGTTTCAATGTGGCAGGCCATAGTGGCTATTGGACCTTTTGTAAGTCAATTCCAAGTTTTGTTGCACAATCCTCATTTGCAGTAATAACTAGTTCATACCTGTTGATTTAGTTGTGTTTAGGTTAGGTAAGCTTGGTTTAATCAGTAATGCAAGATTGTTCTGTGTTTGGATCTATTTAACTGCTTAAACAGTTTATAAAAGGGTGTTTGGAATTGCTGCATTTTCTGTACTATAGACCTAATCAGTGTTTATCTGTTGTTGATTCATGTTTGTTTAGTCTCATTTAACTCATTTCTGTCAATATTGTATGCCTGCAAGCTCAAAAAGTCAAAGTTTATTTTGAATCTGTCTCACTTGTCCACTGTTGTGGATTTGGATTTGAAAAACCTTGTTTGTGTTTAAAAGTCTTAGACAAAGCTGGTCTTAAGTTCATTTCATCAAATTACTTCATTATCAGTCATAAAAACTGGATCAAACCTCACCAAAGTCAAACTAGCAACCATTTTCAAAAGTCAAAAAAAATGTCAAAAACCTGTTTTTTGCAGAACTTGCAGATTGAGCACAGGGTTCAATAAGGCTTTGCAGGTTCTGGTTTTTGGTTTACAAGTAGTCTCCTTGGTGGTCTTTAAGACCTAATAACTGTTTTTGGTTCAAGCCCTTTGGATAAGCTTGAGCATAAGCTCAAAACAGGCCTCTGGTGCCCTGCACCAACTCAGTTAATACTGAGTGGGTTTCTCAGTTTTTGGACAAGCTTGCACAGTGCTTATATAAGCTTGTTAAGGGCTAGTCTTTTGGTTATCAGTAGTTGTTTAGGTCTAGTTTAAGTATTGATAATTGGTTTTTAGTTTATAGCTTATTTGGATGCTTATTTGTTAACTGCTAGTTGGTACCAAAAACTGTTTTTATCCTAATATCAAAAACATCAAATCTGAGTATTCTTGGTAATCAGTGATTGTAGTTTGTTGATTTCTGTTTCATTTGGTCCTTTTTAGTATATCATAACTTCTTTTTACAGTTGGTAGATTGTTTGGTTCACTTAGCTTATTTTAGTGCTTATTTACAAGCACTTGTGACATCAGTTTCATTTTCTTGCAAACAAGTGTCTGTTTTTCCATTTTTCCTAGTTTCCTAACATCATTTTAGAGTTTTCCTGAAATTTTCAGATTTTTCTCAGCTGTTTTACTATTTTTCTTGATTTTTATTAGTTTTTAGCACTTTTTAAATAGCATTTAATACAAAAAATTAAGAAAAGCTTCAAAAAAATAATTTTTCAATTTTCTTAGGTTTAGATAAATATAAAAAGTGAAAAAAGTAATTTTCCAGATTTTTCATAGTTTATTTGGTAATTTTTAGTAATTTAATTAGTTTTTAATAGTTTAAAATTCCTAGAAAATAGATAAATAGTCATAAAAATACAAAAATAGTTTTGAAAAGTCTATTTTGATATTTTAGACTTTTCCAAGTCTTAATCTTATTTTTCTAGCCTAATTTCCTATTTTCTTGTGTCTTAGGTAATTAATTAATAGTTAAAAATAGTTTTTAATTAGATAATTAGTCTTAAAAATAATTTTCTTTTTCCATAAATTTTCTTTTATCATTAGGATTGTAAAAACATCATTTTCATATTTTTAGGGTTAATATTGATTTAGTTTCACTTTTTAATTTGTACGTCGCGTAGATTTTAATTTCAGTTTCGTAAAAACATAAAAACAAAAACATCATTTTAATTATAGTGATAGCATTTATTTAATAGATTTTATCTTTTTAATTTCCTCTAATTTGCATCTTAGCCTTTGTATTTGTTTGATATTTCTGTAGTTATAATAATCAAATCATATCCCTTTTTCGTTCAAACTTCTCGATCACTATACGTTGATTGATCCATTGCATAGCTCGCTGGGACATAACGACCCGGGGAGACTCTATACTCTCCAGATCTTCATTGATTTCGTGCTTAATCAGTTTTAAGTCTGTTACGGCTGGTCATTCACAAGTGGCCAGTTTGTGTGATTAGGCTTGACTGTTTGGCGCGCATCAAATTTTTGGCGCCGCTGCCGGGGAGCTGTGCTGATTTATCTTCCGTGTAGCATATTAGTTGTTTGAATCCTCACTCTTTGTTTATATCATCATTCTCTGTATATATATATATCCATATTTTCTTCTAAAAAATCCAAAAACCCAAAAACAGCCAAAAACTTATAAAACACAAAAAAATATTTTTCTTTTGTTTCTATATATGTATCAAAAATAAAAATACAAAAAGATTCGTCGTTTTCTTTAATAATTAACAACTTAAAAGATTACCACCGCAAACCAAGGCAGTGCACTACCTAACTGGGGGTGCGACCATAATAAGTTCCCGAACTAAAGATATAAAACTTGCCTTTGTGTCCTTGTGATTGGTGTACCTTTTTCAAAGAAGCCACTCATCTTGGATTATTGGTTAAGTTCACTGTTGTTTTGCCTCGATTTTGTGTTAATTGATTTTGTTGTGATATCGACGTTTCAGAACCAGAAAACCCATAAAGATTCTTCTCACCCCATTTTTACAAAACGTCTTCATAATTCTCATTCTCATGTGAAAGATTTCATAATTCCATTTCTCTCCTTAACTCTGAGTTTCCTTAGAGTTAACTCTAGTGTATGCGCACTCGCTCTTCTAGATCTGTAAGCCCATTTCGTGAGCTTGTCAAGATTCCAAGGAGGCGTGTTCGCAGGCTTTCTGCTCCATCAGTCGGATCTGAGATCCGGACTGTTCGCACTACTCCCGTTATCATGGCGGATGAGATTCCTATGTGCGAGCTTCTCCAGGCACCCATCGACGGGTATGGAGATTCTATCGTTGTGCCAGCCATCGTGGCTGAAAACTTTGAACTCAAAACCGGGTTACTGAATCTTGTAACTTCAAATCAGTTCTACGGTTTTGAGCGAGATGATCCTCATGCTCATATAAGATGGTTTAACAAGATTGCATCTACCATCAAGTATAAGAATGTCCCTTCTGAGGCTGTTAAGCTTCTTCTGTTCCCGTTTTCTCTTGAGGGGCAAGCCCGGATTTGGCTTGAAAAACAACCCCCTCAATCAATAGAGACATGGGAAGATCTGGTGAAGAAATTTATGAATGAATTCTATCCACCTTCCAAGACCACAAGTCTTAAAAATGAAATCATCAAGTTCACTCAGAAGTTTGATGAATCCTTCAGTGAATCGTGGGATCGTTTCAAGGAATTGCTTCGCAAATGTCCTCACCACGGTTTCTCCGAGTTGATGCAACTCGACAATTTCTACAATGGAGTGAGTCAATCTGACCAAGATTCTCTCAATTCCTCCGCGGGAGGAAATTTCCTAAGCAAAACTGTCAAAGAAGCTTTGGCGATAATCGAAAACAAGTCCAAGGTCCGCACTACACGAAGCAAGCCGGTTGTTTCTCAAGTCAGTGTTGGTCCTTCTTCTTCTTCATCGCCCGTGAGTCAGTCTAGCACCGATGCTAAGATTGATAAACTCACGGAAGCTATCCAAGCTTTGGTTCTCTCCAATCCAAAGAAAGTCTCCTTTCCACAAACTTCACCTCCTGCTGAAGTTAAGAAAGTGGAAGTCTGTGTTACCTGTGGTGGCCCCCATGCTTACTATAACTGTATGGCCACCGATGGTAACCCCTTTGAAGCCAATGCTGTGGGCGGGATGTCTAATCAAGGAGGCAATCAATATCGTGCTCCTGTAGACCCGAACCACCATCCTAACCACTACTCTGGACCTCCCGGTTTCAATCAAAACCAAAACCGTAATCAGAATCAGAATAGACCAAACCAAGGTTTCCAAAACCAATGTCATTTCAATCAAAACAACGGTTTTCAAAATCAGAATCAAAATTTCCAACATCAAGGAAATTACAATAGAAACCCAAGTCAGGGAAATTTCAACCAAGGGTATTTTCATGGCAATAATCAAGGGAATTTTCAAAATCAAGGCCCTAATCCTAACAATAGAGGCCAGAATTTTCCTGTGCAAAATCAAGCCATTGTTCCAACTGGACCATCTTCTGATGAGCTTTTGAAACAGTTCATGAAGTCCCAGGAAGAAATGAATCGGTTGTTGGTTAGCCAGATTGCTGACATCAAGAAGTCTTTAAATGATCGACCCTCGGGCTCAGGTACTCTACCTAGCAACACGATCGCTAATCCGAGGGGCGATGCAAAGGCGATCACAACCCGAAGTGGTGCTTCTTATTCTGGACCCGCTGTTCCTACTACCTCTTCTTCCTCTCTCCCGAAGGTAGTGGAAAGCGAACCTGAGGCGACGAAGGACAAGGAACTTCCTACTAATAACGGGAGTGCCAACAATGTCCATCCTCAGGTTGTCCCCAAAACCAAGCCTGGAGTTGTTTTTGAACCTCCAGTTGCTGACCCTAAATCCAAAACTTCTATCCCTTACCCCTCACGGTTACATGAGCAGAAGCTCCGCGAGAAAGCTAGTCATCAAATGGAAAAATTCTTTCAAATTTTCCAAGAACTTCACTTTGACATAAGCTTCGCGGATGCCATCATGTTGATGCCCAAGTTTGCATCCACCCTGAAACACATGCTGAGCAACAAAGAAAAGCTGTTTGAAATGGCTAAAACTCCTTTGAATGAGAATTGCTCAGCAGTCTTGTTAAAGAAGCTTCCCGAGAAGCTAGGAGATCCCGGAAAATTTCTTCTTCCTTGTGTTTTTCCTGGGATGATTGAATGCTTTGCTCTTGCCGATCTTGGTGCAAGCATCAATCTTATGCCGTATTCAGTGTGGAAGAAACTTTCTCTTCCGGAACTCATTCCTACCTGCATGACTCTGGAGCTTGCAGATCGTTCTATCTCGCGTCCTCTTGGCATCGCCGAGGATGTATTCGTGAAAGTAGGAAAGTTCCATTTCCCAGCTGACTTCGTTGTTGTTGATTTCGATGCTGATCCTCGAGTTCCCCTCATTGTTGGGCGGGGATTCTTGAGGACGGGCCGTGCTCTTATCGATGTATTTGAGCAAGAGATCACTCTCCGTGTGGGTAATGAAGCTGTTACCTTTAACCTCGATCAGACTTCGAGGTACTCCTCAAATTATGACACTGAATCAATTAATCGAGTCGATTTAATTGACATTGCTTCAGAGGAGTACTCTCAAGAGTTTCTTGGTTATCTTCATAATTCTGTGAGTGGGAACTCTAATTCCACCACATCTTCTCATCCTATCATTGCCGACTCTTCCCCCTCTCTCACTCCGTTTGAGGGAGGTGACTTCCTTCTGGAAGAGATCGATGAATTTCTGGCTACCGATGAATCAATTCCGCCTGGAATTGATGGTATGTATGATTCGGAGGGAGATATTCTTTATCTTGAGCAATTGCTTAATGAAGATCCATTATCTTCACTCCCTCCGAAAGAGATCACGATTGAGGAAATCAAATCAGTGCAATCATCCACTGATGAATTTCCCGAGGTTGAACTTAAGGACCTACCTCCTCATCTTGAGTATGTATTCTTGGAGGGTGATGATAAATTACCCGTCATAATTGCTAAAGACTTGACTGAGGAGGAGAAAACTGCTCTCATAAAGGTCTTGAAGTCACACAAGCAAGAAATTGCTTGGAAACTCTCCGATATTAAGGGTATCAACCCTGAGTTTTGTACCCACAAAATCTTAATGGAGGATGACTTCAAACCAGCAGTCCAAAGTCAGAGAAGGGTGAATCCTAAAATTCACGAGGTTATCAAACAAGAGGTTCTCAAACTTCTTGATGCCGGTCTGATTTACCCGATCTCTGATAGTCCTTGGGTTAGCCCAATTCATTGCGTTCCAAAAAAGGGTGGCATTACTGTTGTCACGAATGAAGAAAACGAGTTGATTCCAACTCGATTGGTTACGGGATGGCGTGTGTGCATTGACTATCGAAAGTTAAACGAAGCCACCCGTAAAGACCACTTTCCTCTACCCTTCATGGACCAGATGCTTGAGAGATTAGCAGGGAACGAGTACTATTGTTTCCTTGATGGTTTCTCGGGTTACTTTCAGATCCCCATTGATCCGCTGGATCAAGAGAAAACCACATTCACCTGCCCATACGGGACGTTTGCCTATAGACGTATGCCTTTTGGCTTATGCAATGCTCCTGGCACGTTCCAACGATGTATGATGGCCATTTTCCACGACATGATCGGGGAAACTATGGAGGTGTTTATGGATGACTTCTCGGTCATTGGGGACTCATTTCAGACATGTCTCTCCCACTTAGACAAAATGCTTAAAAGGTGTGAAGACACCAATCTATGTCTAAACTGGGAGAAGAGCCACTTTATGGTCAAAGAGGGCATTGTCCTTGGCCATAAGATTTCTAAGAATGGGATCGAGGTAGATAGAGCAAAAGTTGATGTCATTGCTAAACTACCTCATCCCACTACTGTGAAAGGTGTTAGGAGTTTTCTAGGTCATGCCGGGTTTTATCGTAGATTTATTCAAGATTTCTCTAAAATCGCTCGGCCCATGACCCACCTTCTCGAAAAAGATGCTCCTTTCATCTTCTCTCCTGAGTGCATCGAAGCTTTTGAAACACTTAAGAAAAAGCTTACGGAAGCACCCATTCTAGTTGCCCCCGACTGGGATTTACCCTTCGAACTTATGTGCGATGCAAGTGATTTTGCTATCGGCACAGTCTTGGGGCAACGCAAAACCAAACATTTTCAGCCGATCCACTACGCGAGCAAAACTATGACTGAAGCTCAGACTCATTACACCACTACGGAAAAAGAATTATTAGCGATGGTGTATGCGTTTGAGAAGTTTCGGCCATATCTTATCTTGACCAAATGCGTGGTGTATACGGATCACTCGGCACTCAAATATCTCTTTGCAAAACAAGATGCAAAGCCGAGATTGCTCCGTTGGGTTCTCCTCCTACAAGAATTTGATATCATCATTCGTGATAAAAAAGGAGCTGAGAACCTGGCTGCTGATCATCTTTCCCGATTAGAGAACCCTCACCAAAATGTGTTCGAGAAAAAGGAAATTAATGAAACGTTTCCTCTCGAAACACTCAATATGGTTTCTTTTCGTGGAGACTCGTCTACCCCATGGTTTGCTGACTTTGCAAATTACCATGCGGGTAACTTTGTGGTGAAAGGGATGTCGTCCCAACAGAAAAATAAATTCTTTAAAGATGTGAAACATTATTTCTGGGACGACCCCTACTTGTTTAAGATTTGTGCGGATCAAGTCATCCGGCGATGTGTACATGGTCAGGAAGCTATTGACATTCTCAAAGCTTTCCATTCTGGACCTACTGGGGGACATCATAGCCCCAACTACACCGCCAAGAAGGTGTTTGATTCGGGATTCTATTGGCCCACAATCTACAAGGATGCCCATGAATTCGTCAAAACCTGTGACGCTTGTCAACGTCACGGGAATATCTCACAAAGGAATGAAATGCCGCAAAACGCCATTCAAGTGTGTGAGATTTTTGACATAAGGGGCATTGACTTTATGGGGCCATTTCCTTCTTCTCATGGTAATAAGTACATACTCGTGGCCGTTGACTACTTGTCAAAATGGGTTGAAGCTAAGGCTTTACCCACCAACGATGCCCGAGTTGTGGTGAAATTCTTGAAATCTCTCTTTGCTAGGTTTGGAACTCCACGAGCCATCATCAGTGATCGTGGTACGCACTTCTGCAATTACCAATTTGCAAGAGTCATGCAAAAATATGGTGTAACTCACCGTACCTCTACTGCGTACCACCCACAAACAAGTGGGCAAGTGGAAGTCTCCAACCGGGGGATTAAAAGAATCTTGGAGAGGACGGTTGGTGAAAACCGTGCCTCTTGGTCGGATAGGTTAGATGACGCACTCTGGGCCTTCCGTACAGCTTACAAAACACCCATCGGGTGCACTCCATACAAGCTGGTGTACGGGAAGGCATGTCATCTTCCAGTTGAGCTCGAGCACAAGGCATACTGGGCCTTGAAGCATGCTAATTTCGATATTCAGACAGCGGGTGATCATCGGAAAGTTCAAATGAATGAATTAAATGAACTCCGTGATCAAGCTTACGAGAACTCTTTGATCTACAAACAAAAGACAAAGAAGATTCATGACTCAAAAATCAAGAACCGCGTTTTCAACGTTGGTGATCGAGTCCTTCTTTTCAATTCAAGATTGAAGATTTTCTCGGGAAAGCTCAAGTCCCGTTGGTCTGGACCATTTACCATCGCTAAGGTTTATCCTTATGGTACCATTGAGTTATCTCAACCCGATGGTCCTAATTTTAAAGTGAATGGTCATCGAGTGAAGCATTATTTTGGCGAGGACATTCCATCCATGGTTGTCCCGGATCTTCAAACTTTCCCCATGAACCAATGAATGCGGGGATCGAGTCAAGCTAGCGACTCGGTAATCAAAAACAGTAGCATGCCATATGGGTTTTCACCCATATTTATGTCTTCTCACCTCTTTCTACCACCCTAGTGTGGGGGGGTTGCCCCACATGTTTTCCAAAAAAAAAAAAAAAAAAAAAAAAAAAAAAAAAAAAAATCTTCTTTCTAAATAATGGCCTTAGTATTTCCCTTTCACGTTCTTTGTTTCGGCATAACCGCCGGTACTTTGAATATTGAGGGCAATATTCATTTCTAAGTGTGGGGGGGATTCTCACGAATTTTATCATGTAATTATACCGCCTAATCCCCCCGTTTTTGGCCAAAATTTTTTTTTGGAGTAAGTGTTCTACACTTTCTCATTTGGTTATCAGTCCGCCTTGTCTGTAAGACAAAAGGATTGGCTAATCCAGGAGCAAACGGCTCTTGGTAAAGATTTCTCAAATCCGTTTATATGGCTTGCAATTTGCCCAAAATTGTATGGTATTCAACTCACCATATCCTAAAAAGTGAAGAGTTGGCTAGCCCGCAAGATTATGGCTTGTGGTAAAGGCAGTGGAAAAACCATAATTGGTAATCAGCTCACCAAAGATAATGTTGATAATTTATCTAATAGTTGGCTAGTCCAGAAGGGTACGGCTTCTGGTAAAGACAAATCAAAACCGTTGAAAGCTGGTGGTTTGCTCAAAATCACATGGTTATCGGTGTACCATAGTTCTTACTTGAACTGAAACATTTGGCTACTCCAGAAGTAATGGCTTTTGGTAAAGAGATTAAAATCCATTATGTTTTCTCAAATCATTGCTAGGGACTAGCAATATCTCAGTGTGGGGGATTGATGAGTGTGTAAATACTCATCATTTTTGTACAAAATAAACTGCAAAATCATCTGAAAACACTCAGATACACATCAAAATGATCAAAATATCACAAATCAGTGTTTTATGTGTTTTAAATGCAAAAATATCAAAATCAGATGAAAAACATATCAAATTTGCAAAATTGCAGTTTTAGTCCCCCAAGTTTATAAAATTGTCAAAAATAGTCCCTGAGCCAAAAATTCAAAAGAAAAGTCACCAAAGGTCTTTTTAAAATCATAAATTGTCATATTTAGTCCTTTGGTGGAAAATCTAAAAGTTTTGAGAAAATTACAATTTAGTCCCTAAAAATCCAAAATTGGTCAAAACTAGTCCTTGGGAATTTCAGAAATGTCAAAAATTAACCCTTGGATTATTTAAAGTTGGCAATACCAACCCTTGACTACATTTTCATAAGTTACATATTTGGTCCCTCAGTTTGGAAGAATTACATGTTTGGTCCCTTGTGTTAATATTTCTACAAACCATCCGGACCCTATTTTATTAACCCAAGCCCAAACCAACACCCCTGGCCCAGATTATTTACCCGGTCCAATCCCATGACCCGACCAACCCAACAACCCAACATTTAAAAAATCAAAAACCGCCCCCCTAAACCTGTCATCCCCGACCAATATGTCTGCAATCCCCCCTCCTCCAGCCACCTATTATCACCTCTACTACACCCTTTGTCTCCCCCACCTCACCTACCTACCCAAGTGCATTAAATGCACCTTCTTTCCCTGTCCAAGATATCGAAACCTTTTTTTGGCGCCAAAACAAGATTAATGGCCAGGATCGATTCTAGCCATCCTAAGGTGGAGATTGCAGCTGGGAAATGCTCAGAAGGTGAGAGAAAAGACTTTGGAGCTTATAAGAGTCCAAGAGGAAGCAAGTTTAATAGTTAGTTTTTTAGTTTTTAAAAATTATATGTCGTTTTGTAGTTTGTAACATCTTAACTAGTTTTCAATTATGTTTTAAAGTTTATTTGTATTCAAAAAAGACATTCAAGTGTATTTCAACTTTAATTAAGTATCAATCTCAGTTCATGTTCAGTTTCCAAATTTTATCCCACTGTTGAATTTTTTATTCTCAAAGTCCTATGTTAAATCTGTTGGTAGTTTATTTTTAAGCTTAAACAAGCTCTAATAAGCTTGTCAAAGCTTTGTATAAGCTTATTTGCACAATTCATGCAACTTTGGCAACTGGTCAACAAAAGTCAAAGCAAGGGGTAAAATGGGTACAGAGATGAAATGGTTGGTTCAAAGCTGGAAATGGGTTAAAATGGGAGCATTTGAGTTGGATTAGGTTAGTGGTTCTCTGGTTTCAATGTGGCAGGCCATAGTGGCTATTGGACCTTTTGTAAGTCAATTCCAAGTTTTGTTGCACAATCCTCATTTGCAGTAATAACTAGTTCATACCTGTTGATTTAGTTGTGTTTAGGTTAGGTAAGCTTGGTTTAATCAGTAATGCAAGATTGTTCTGTGTTTGGATCTATTTAACTGCTTAAACAGTTTATAAAAGGGTGTTTGGAATTGCTGCATTTTCTGTACTATAGACCTAATCAGTGTTTATCTGTTGTTGATTCATGTTTGTTTAGTCTCATTTAACTCATTTCTGTCAATATTGTATGCCTGCAAGCTCAAAAAGTCAAAGTTTATTTTGAATCTGTCTCACTTGTCCACTGTTGTGGATTTGGATTTGAAAAACCTTGTTTGTGTTTAAAAGTCTTAGACAAAGCTGGTCTTAAGTTCATTTCATCAAATTACTTCATTATCAGTCATAAAAACTGGATCAAACCTCACCAAAGTCAAACTAGCAACCATTTTCAAAAGTCAAAAAAAATGTCAAAAACCTGTTTTTTGCAGAACTTGCAGATTGAGCACAGGGTTCAATAAGGCTTTGCAGGTTCTGGTTTTTGGTTTACAAGTAGTCTCCTTGGTGCTCTTTAAGACCTAATAACTGTTTTTGGTTCAAGCCCTTTGGATAAGCTTGAGCATAAGCTCAAAACAGGCCTCTGGTGCCCTGCACCAACTCAGTTAATACTGAGTGGGTTTCTCAGTTTTTGGACAAGCTTGCACAGTGCTTATATAAGCTTGTTAAGGGCTAGTCTTTTGGTTATCAGTAGTTGTTTAGGTCTAGTTTAAGTATTGATAATTGGTTTTTAGTTTATAGCTTATTTGGATGCTTATTTGTTAACTGCTAGTTGGTACCAAAAACTGTTTTTATCCTAATATCAAAAACATCAAATCTGAGTATTCTTGGTAATCAGTGATTGTAGTTTGTTGATTTCTGTTTCATTTGGTCCTTTTTAGTATATCATAACTTCTTTTTACAGTTGGTAGATTGTTTGGTTCACTTAGCTTATTTTAGTGCTTATTTACAAGCACTTGTGACATCAGTTTCATTTTCTTGCAAACAAGTGTCTGTTTTTCCATTTTTCCTAGTTTCCTAACATCATTTTAGAGTTTTCCTGAAATTTTCATTATTACACAAAATAAAATTATTATGCCACATATGCGGACTAACAAGAAGAGCTTGAGGAATGGGAGACGGGATAGAGGTCGCCCGAGCTATCACATCGGAGAAGCACCCGACGCATAATGAAATCCTTGATAGAAAAACCAAACGGGTCAAATTCAACAGTTATTATCACGAACAAATTGACGAACATATATTAAGTTTTTTACAATATGAGGAGTAATAAGAACAGTTTGTAGGTGAAGGGGTCGAGAGGGAATTGGCAAAATGTTATGACCCGTATTGGTGATAGGTTTAGAATACCCATCACCAACCGAGATGGATGGATACACACGTATTAAAAACATTACTTAGACTATTAACAGAAGCATTGAGATGTAGACTCGCACCTGTGTCCATATTCCAACCTCCGGTTGTGGGATCATGGAGTGTCCCAGCATGGAAAGCATGTGGTAGTGTAGTTGTTTGACCTGGAATTGCCGATTGCACGTTTGATTGGGATGTGAGGCCTGCGGAGGCCTGATGAACTATACCATGCATAAGAGAGGGGGGCTGTAGGAGCATATTGGGTCGGATGAATAGTATTTGGTGTCTGTTGGGCCGGATATAGGTAACCTGAAGGTTGAACGAGGGGATTGGGTTGGATTGTAGGTTGATATAGGTGATTTGGTCCTGCGATGTTGGACTGGATAGTGGATTGGGTTGGAGGCATATTAAAGCCAGGTGGTGGGAGGATGTGGTGGACTGGACTGGGCTGTTAGAGGTAATAAGGGTGTGGGGTTGGACCAGGTGAAACGTGGGTTAAGTGGGCCTGAGGAGTATAAGCCGAATGACCAAAAAGTGTGTTATGGGAAGTATTACTGCTAGGAGAGTTGTGGCCGGTGATACCCAATTTCCCCAATAGCCTAACAATTATATCTTCTGTATTACTATTGTACGTGGTTCCAACATGTCGAACAGTGGGTTCGGAATTAGTGTCATGTACAAACTTACAACTCATTCCGAAACGACACACCCCCTTGCAAAATTAATACACGGTTTCCATGATTTAACTTGTGGGTTTGATGGATTACTGATTCGCTCGGAACTAGCCTACTTATTTAGTCAACCACTTGTGAGAGGTCAACTAGGCAAGTCAAACTAGAAAGAGGCAAATGCAATAATCCGAGGTAGGACAGTTATATTCCCGGGTCGTTTATTCCCCAACGAGGTTGTGATATCCTGTGATTGAACAAATGTGTTATATAGTTTGGTTGATTAGGAATAGGGTTATGAATGATTTGTCACAATACTAAGAGTATGAATAACTCAAGTGAGTTATTTCAAATAAGTATTATCAAAACCCTAGAAACGTAAAACGTATTAAAAACAAATTGATTATAACTATAGTAGGTATTTGCACGTCTTAGCGACTTAAATGCAAATTAAAGAAAATTAAAAAGTTAAAATCTATTAAATAAACGCTATCACTATTTTTAAAGTGATGAACGTTTAAAACCTAAAACGTACGTTTAAATAAAATTACGTAAACGTACAAAAATAAAAGTAAAAAGTGATCAATATAAACCCCACAAATGTGAAATTTATATTTTCAAGATCCTAAGAATAAAAGAAAATTATTATAAAAAGAAAATTATTTATTTAACTTATATATTATTTATTATTAATTAATTACTATTTAATACTATTTATTAATACACTATTTAATTAGAAAACTGAAATAAGGCTAGAAAAATAAAATTAAAAACTTAGAAAAATCTAAAATATGATAAAACTAATTTTAGAACTGAAAATATATTTTTTATGCTTTTTATTTATTTATTACTAATTATTTAATACTTATTAACTATTTATAATTATAATAAATACTAAAAAGATAGAGAAAAATATGAAACTTTTTCTAAAAATACTATATGATAACAGAAAATTAATAAAACTATAAAAACACAAATTGCTTAATAATAAGCTAAAAAGAAAAATTTAAAAAGTTAAAACCTATTAAATAAATGCTATCACTATAAGTATTTTTAGCTTTTTGTGGTTTTTATTTTATAAAACTATTAAAATACTTAAAATAAGAAACTATTACAAAAACAATTAACTTGGAAACTCAGAATAAGCACTGAAAGTGCTTATTTGCCCCAACAGTTGACTTTTCTGTTGACTTAGAAGGAAATAAGCTCAAATGAGCTTATGTGGGGTCCACTATGATAGATTCTGGTTCCAATAAGTTACTTGGACTTGAATAAGATAGACTTGATAATATAAGCTCACTGAATAAGCCAAAAGACCACAATAAGCACTTGCTTATTTGGTTCCTGAGACAGAAAATGGGACAACCTTGTGAGGTAATTCCAGGTGGGGTCCACAGGTTCCAAGGTCAAACAAAGGGTCAATGGTTCAAGCCTGGTAGGAGGGGGGTTGGAAGAACCAAGATTTAGGGTGTGGGACCCACTGATGAGCTCAGAAAAAGCTTGTGAAGTGATGGGTCCACACTGAGTTCACTCAGTTAACTGAGTGAATGGACAAGCTTCAAGCTATGTGCAGCCCTAGTAAAAGGACTTGTAAGTGAAGGTTAAAGCTTGAACTGTTTTAATGGACTGCTTAGCTTCTAAATGAGCCAAAGATCACAAGCTAAAGCTCAGTGATGAGCTTATAATGGGCTTGTGAAGTTGCTTGTCTACACTGTATGACCAGTGTAGTGGTTTATTTTGATAGCACAATTAAAGCAAGAATAAACAGACCAAATAAGCAATCAAAGGACAAATAAGCACTTACTCAAGTAACTAGCCACATGGGCATCACAAAGATCCAAAATACTCACACTAACACTCACTAATCAAGCTTGTGCAAGCTTGTGAAAGTAGGTGTCAAATCTGTGCACAGGGGAGTTTTGTGAAGAACTACTAAAAGATAAGCACAATTTAAGCACTTCAATCTGCTAGATGAAAGTTATGAAAAATAGTAACAAGGAGATCAGCAACAAGACTATATAAACCTACAAGCTCAAGTCCTAATATCAATTAACAAGCTCACAGTTTGAATCCAAAGTTCATTCAAAAATCAGTTAGGCTGCAAATTGACTTTTTAAATTAAACTACTAAGTTGACTTAAGTGAGCTTTGATCCTAATTTACTTACTGAATATGTTAAGTTAAGCTATGATGAAGCTAAATTAAGCTAGAGTATCAACTTTTAAGCTAGTGTGGTGATTATGGAACTTATTACTCTAACAGTTAATAAATTAGACTAGATTAAGTTCTATTTTGACTTTTTAACTACTGAGACCTATATATTATGACTGGTTTGAGTTTATGTGACCTAGATAAACATGCAGCAACAAGTATTTAGAACAATAACATGCATTAATCCACAGAAGCAGCTTGATCCAAACAGGTCTTAACAAGGGTGTTTTCTAGATTAGTGTTACAAATCCACAAATTAAACCATGAAACTGATTCCTACACTTGATTATGATGTTATAAAGATTAAATCAACACAAAAACACAGGTTTAAACAACTATTATCCAACTATCATTAATTAACTAACTTAACTGTTTAATCACTAACTACTAACAACTATGATTTCCAACTAACAACCTACCAATTTTACACTAGATTATCATTAATCAATACCAACTAAGCATGAAACAAGAAAGATTATACTAAATTAAGAACTAATACAGAAAATGGCAAAAATCAAGAAATTGCTTACAACTTGAATCAAGGCCAAAATCTGAGAACCAAGAACTGAGTACCACACCTAAATGCTCTCCACAGAGCTCTAATACCAAAGCAATCTAGAATACACTTTGCTCCAAGCTTCTTCACAGATTCTTCTATATTAATTATTGATTTCTTTTTGGTATTTTCCCTTTTTTTATTGATCCTTGCTGATTTTGAGTATCTAAAAGCTTGCTATGGTTTACTGAGAACCAAGTAGTGTTATTAGAGTCCTCTAATTAACAAGTATCACACAGAAATTAAATGACTTAAATTGAAAATGGGACAAAGTTGAAATACTTGAAAACTTAAAAGATAGATTGAAACTGAGTAACCAAGTTTGTTATTACACTTTAGCAAAGGTAATGAACAACTGAGAACAGAAATTTAAAGATTACACTAATGATACAAACTACTTTGATTAACTACGATTGATCATAAACTAAGTTAAAATTATGATATCTCTCTTCTTCTCCTTTCTTCTGTATTTATCACCTATTCTCTTCCCACTAGCTTAAAGATCTTTTCCCACTTCATCTGAGCCCTTGAAAGTCTGTATTTGATCTTGACCATTCAAATCCAATTTTGGCGCCAAATCTCTCCTCGTGGAATTTAGCAGTTCTGTCACAATTAATGTATCTTGGGAGCATATGGAGGAGTAAAGGACACGTTTGGTGAAGTTTTAGACTAAATTGAGGCAGTATTGCTCAATATTGTGGGTAAGTATGTGAACAGTGGTGGTATTGAGGTGGGAATGGCATTTATTGTGGCAGGTTTCTGCTGTAAGAAGTGGTGGAGAGTGGGTAGGTGGAAGAGGTGAGCTGGAAGGGGTGAGGTGGTGTTACAGGTGAAGTGGGGGAGGTGGAAGACGAAGAGGAAAACGGGGGTGTTTGTCTGTTTTATTTATTCACAAAGGGAGTGGGTTGGGCTGGTGTTGGGCCAGGGTTATAACTGGGTTGGATTTGGACTTTGGGAGTATATATTTAAGGGTCCGGTTTGGTTTGTATGGCTTAAAAGCCCAAGGACCAATAATGTAATTCCTACAAAGCTGAGGGGTCAAACCTGTAAAATATCCAAAGTAATCACAAGGACCAATCATGTCAAATAAGAATAGTATAAGGGTGTAGTTTGATAAATTTCCATTTTAAAACACCCAAGGACTAATTTTGACACTTTTGCAAAGTTGAGGGACCAAAGTTGTAAATTTGTGATTTTAAACTTCAAAGGATTATTTTGAACAACTTGTGAATCCCAAGGACCTAAAATGATATTTTTACAAGTTTTGATTAACCAGGGACTAGATTTGCCAATTTATCAAAGTTCAGGGACTGAAACTGTAAATTATGTATGTTTTGCATGTTTTTCATCAGTTTTCATCCTTTTTGCACTTTAATACCTAAAAACATAATTTGGAGATAATTTCAATATTTTGAAGCATATTTGTATGTTTTCAGATATTTTTGTAGCTTAAATGTGAACGAAATGATGAGTATTTAGACACTCATCAATCCCCCACACTAAACTATTGCTAGTCCCTAGCAATATTTTATGAAGATTTTAATGGATTTGAAAAACTCTTTACCAAAAGCCATTACTTCTGGAGTAGCCAAGATGTTTCAGTTCAAGTAAGAACTATGGTCCAAATGATAACCATGTGATTTTGAGCAAATCACCAGCTGTCAACGGTTTTGATTTGTCTTTACCAAAAGCCGTTTGCTTCTGGACTAGTCAACTCTTGATGGAATAGTCAACATCTTGGTGAGCTGATTACCAATTATGGTTTTTCCACTGCCTTTACCACAAGCCATAATCTTGTGGGCTAGCCAACTCTTTCGCTTTTTAGGATATGGCGAGTTGAGGTACCATACAATTTTAGGCAAATTGCAAGCCATAAACGGATTTGAGATATCTTTACCAAGAGCCGTTTGCTCCTGGATTAGCCAATCCTTATGTGTGTTAGACATGGTGGACTGATTACCATTTATTGCGTTCTAAGTGAGAAAAAATTTTTAAAATTTTGGCTAAAAATGGGGTTCCTGATGGAACATGTGTTTGAATTCTCGAGAGAATCCCCCCCCCACACTTAGAACTGAATATTGCCCTCAATATTCAAAGCACCGGGTGTTAAACCGAACTTAGAACGTAAAAGGAAAATATTACTTAGCCTTTATTTAAGATGTATATACATACATATATTTTTTAGATAAAACTTCTTAAATAGAAGCTATCACTTTTTTTTTTTTTTTTTTTTTTTTTTTTTTTTTTTTTTGAAAACTTATTTATACAACATGTGGGCATCTCCCCCACACTTGGGTGTTACACACGGGTGAAAACCCATGTTTGTGCTAATGTTTTTGATTCCCGAGTCAGTAGCTGGACTCGACCCCGTATTTTGATTTCTTTCCTCCCAAACTGTCAGGTTTATCACACAAGCTAACCGCTTGTGAACGGTTAACTGTAACAAAGGGTTCCTGAACAGGTCGGGAAAAAAACAATTTAAAAATCCATGGGGAAGTATCTGGCTCTAAACCAATGTTATATGGAATATCCCAGGGTCAAAGGTAACATCTTCACTCCCGAATGAGTGAAGAGAAGGAGAAATCACCGGGTAGGTGAAGGGTAGTAGGGAGATCAGAACAGCAGTAATCACAAGAACTTCCTCCTCAAGAATTTGAAATTTAATTAAAGGAGGGGAGGTCTTATGCTTGATCTCAGGAATTTTATCAGTTTTATTAACTGATTTGGATTCCTCTTTATGAAGTTGTTTGGGAGGGAGGATGGTATAATTTTCTGGGTACAGCAGTTGTTCAAGAAGAAGAATAACATCTTCCTCTTGATCACTCTCGGTATCATCAATACCAGGAAGAAATGTATCCAGATTGAGATAATCATCAATCTCATCCATAATAGAATCACTTTCCTCATCCAGAGTGAGGGAAGATGAAGAGTCGGAAATGATGGACTGAGACAATGTAGTGGGATCACCACTCACCAAATCAAGAACATAACCAAGATTTTCTTGAGAATACTCCTGTAAGGTAACATCAATGACATCGATTCGGTTAACCGACGCAGAGTTATAATTGGAGGAGTACTTCGAAGTTTGATCATGGTTGAAGGTAATAGCCTCATTACCTACACGCAATGTGATTTGACGGTCAAATACATCTATAAGAGCGTGGCCCGTTCTTAGGAATCCTCTTCCAAGAATGAGAGGAACCCTAGGATCAGCATCGAATTCAACAACCACAAAGTCAGCTGGAAAATGGAACTTCCCTACTTTCACAAATACGTCCTCGGCAATACCGAGGGGCATAGATACTGAACGATCTGCAAGCTCAAGAGTCATGCAGGTAGGGGTAAGTTTAGGAAGAGAAAGTTTCTTCCATACTGAATTAGGCATCAGGTTGATGCTGGCGCCCAGATCAGCCAAGGCGTTGCATGCAACCATTCCTGGAAATTCACAAGGTAAGATAAATTTACCAGGATCTCCAAGCTTCTCGGGAAGCTTCTTTAAGATAACTGCAGAGCAGTTCTCATTTAGAGAAGTTTTTACCAATTCAACCAGTTTTTCCTTGTTGTTTAACAACTGTTTGATTGTTGATGCGAACTTGGGCATCAAGATGACAGCATCCGCAAGACTTATGTCAAATTGCAAATCTTTAAAGATTTGCAAGAGTTTGTCCGTTTGATAATTAGACCTCTCGCGGTGTTCTTGCTCATTTAAGAGTGAAGGGTAAGGAATGGTAGGCTTAAAAGGTTTGGATTTAGGGACAGTAGGCTCAGGAGTTTCATCAGTCTCAAAGACAACTCCTGTTTTGGTTTTCTTTCGAGGGACAACTTGCGGTTGGACGTGTGTGGTACTTCGTGGGCTTGGAATTTGCACCTGGTCCTTGGCAACCTCGGGCTCTTTTTCCACATCGTATAACGGTGGTGGAATAGGAGTAGAGGGTCCCTCATAAGCAGCACCACTACGAGTGGTGATAGCTTTGATGATGTTGGAATCCTCCTCATCATCACTATCGTCAAGTATACTCTTTCGGGAAGCATTAAGCATATGAGAATAAGTCATAGCTGCCCTTTGGTCATAAAGATTGTTTGACAAACTTTTAACCATGAATCGTGAAAGAGTGGGATCTATCTTTGATGATGTAGGAGTAATTGGGGATGTAGAATTTGGGACAACTTTGGTTGGTCCAATTTGAGCTGTATCACTACGAGTAGTAACAGCTTTGAGTTCACCCCTAGGATTTGCAACAGTATTACTCGGGAGACTTCCCGAGGTGGAAGGTGGAATGAGTTGTTTCACCAAATCAGATATCATACTTTTAAGATCGTTCTTCAGCTCATTATTGTTCTTTGCAATTGAAGAATCAAATTCATTCTTCAAATTGGAGATTTGGTTTTGAACCACTCTCATTTTAGCATCAGTAGCCTTGATGTGGTTAGCTAGTTCAGCAGATTGAGATTCTTGGAACGATACCATTTGATTATTAGGAGCTGAATACCCTTGATTAGAATTTGAATTTCCCCTATGGGGTAGGTATTGAACAGGAACAATCTGATTGTTTTGAGTACGATATTGATTTTGGTTATTATGCCCTCTTGGCTGGTTAGGATTAGACCTATTTGAATTGTTGGGTTGATATGATCCTGATGGTCCCTCTTGGCTATTAGCACGGTAGTTTGTTTCAGCTTGAGGATGGTATTGGTTACCTCCTTGATTGAAATTACCGGCTAGAGCATCAACTTCAAATGCATTTCCATCGGTGGCAGTACAGTTGTAGTATGCATGAGGACCACCACAAGTGACACATGGTTCAATCTTTTTGACTTCAGCTGGTTTGGATGACTCTTTCTTTTGGTTAAGAGTCAAATTTTTAAGAGCATCCATGAGTTGAGCAAACTGAGTATTGTCAACAGTTTGAGTCATGGGAGATGAAGTAGAAGGTGAATCACTTGCTTTGGGAGCAATTGGTTTGTTTCTTGAGGTACGGACCTCAGCTTTGTTCTCTATAATGGCTAAAGCATCCTTTGTTGTTCGATTCAAAAAATTACCTCCCGCGGAGGAATTAAGAGAGTCTTGATCAGCTTGTCTTATGCCATTATAGAAAGTATCTAGATATATCAACTCAGTAAATCCATGATGAGGACAGTTGCGTAGCATTTCCTTAAAACGATCCCATGATTCACTGAATGTTTCATCAAAATGTTGTGTGAATTTCATTATTTCATTCCGGAGATTCGTGGTTTTTGAAGGAGGATAGAATTTATGCACAAACTTCTGTACTAAATCTTCCCACGTTTCAATCGACTTAGGGGGTTGTTTATCAAGCCAGATCCTGGCGGGCCCATCGAGAGAAAACGGGAAAAGAAGAAGTTTGATTGCATCCTCAGGGACGTTTTTACATTTCAAGGTGGATGTGATTTTATTGAACCACCGAATGTGATAGTGAGGATCGTCCCTTTCAAACCCATAGAATTGACGCGCTGTCACTAGGTTTATTAACCCTGTTTTAAGCTCAAAGTTCTCAGCTACGATGGCTGGAACAACAATGGCATCTCCGTACCCATCGGTGGGTGCCTGGAGAAGTTCATTCATCGTTTGTTCTTCTGCCATTTTGACAGGAATTTTTGGCTCAGTACGTATCTCGGGTACGACTGATGGAGCAGAACATCTACGACTTCTTCGAGGTATGGCTACAAGCTCGCGAAGAGGACTTGATGACCTTGAAGAACGAGTGCGCATGCACTAAGACGCGTCTAAGGATCCTTGAAGAAAAGGAAACTCAGAAGGGGTGCGAAGAGTATTTTTGTAATTATTTATCTTTTATATATATAAAAAAGAAAAAGAAAATATTTTTGTTTTTTATATTGTTTAAGGAAGATTAAAATACGATATTATATATAATATATATACAAAGGATAGATAATCAGCCAACAAAAATTGTTCAACGTAGCACAGCCTCCCCGGCAGCGGCGCCAAAAATTGATTCGCTCGGAACTAGCCTACTTATTTAGTCAACCACTTGTGAGAGGTCAACTAGGCAAGTCAAACTAGAAAGAGGCAAATGCAATAATCCGAGGTAGGACAGTTATATTCCCGGGTCGTTTATTCCCCAACGAGGTTGTGATATCCTGTGATTGAACAAATGTGTTATATAGTTTGGTTGATTAGGAATAGGGTTATGAATGATTTGTCACAATACTAAGAGTATGAATAACTCAAGTGAGTTATTTCAAATAAGTATTATCAAAACCCTAGAAACGTAAAACGTATTAAAAACAAATTGATTATACCTATAGTAGGTATTTGCACGTCTTAGCGACTTAAATGCAAATTAAAGAAAATTAAAAAGTTAAAATCTATTAAATAAACGCTATCACTATTTTTAAAGTGATGAACGTTTAAAACCTAAAACGTACGTTTAAATAAAATTACGTAAACGTACAAAAATAAAAGTAAAAAGTGATCAATATAAACCCCACAAATGTGAAATTTATATTTTCAAGATCCTAAGAATAAAAGAAAATTATTATAAAAAGAAAATTATTTATTTAACTTATATATTATTTATTATTAATTAATTACTATTTAATACTATTTATTAATACACTATTTAATTAGAAAACTGAAATAAGGCTAGAAAAATAAAATTAAAAACTTAGAAAAATCTAAAATATGATAAAACTAATTTTAGAACTGAAAATATATTTTTTATGCTTTTTATTTATTTATTACTAATTATTTAATACTTATTAACTATTTATAATTATAATAAATACTAAAAAGATAGAGAAAAATATGAAACTTTTTCTAAAAATACTATATGATAACAGAAAATTAATAAAACTATAAAAACACAAATTGCTTAATAATAAGCTAAAAAGAAAAATTTAAAAAGTTAAAACCTATTAAATAAATGCTATCACTATAAGTATTTTTAGCTTTTTGTGGTTTTTATTTTATAAAACTATTAAAATACTTAAAATAAGAAACTATTACAAAAACAATTAACTTGGAAACTCAGAATAAGCACTGAAAGTGCTTATTTGCCCCAACAGTTGACTTTTCTGTTGACTTAGAAGGAAATAAGCTCAAATGAGCTTATGTGGGGTCCACTATGATAGATTCTGGTTCCAATAAGTTACTTGGACTTGAATAAGATAGACTTGATAATATAAGCTCACTGAATAAGCCAAAAGACCACAATAAGCACTTGCTTATTTGGTTCCTGAGACAGAAAATGGGACAACCTTGTGAGGTAATTCCAGGTGGGGTCCACAGGTTCCAAGGTCAAACAAAGGGTCAATGGTTCAAGCCTGGTAGGAGGGGGGTTGGAAGAACCAAGATTTAGGGTGTGGGACCCACTGATGAGCTCAGAAAAAGCTTGTGAAGTGATGGGTCCACACTGAGTTCACTCAGTTAACTGAGTGAATGGACAAGCTTCAAGCTATGTGCAGCCCTAGTAAAAGGACTTGTAAGTGAAGGTTAAAGCTTGAACTGTTTTAATGGACTGCTTAGCTTCTAAATGAGCCAAAGATCACAAGCTAAAGCTTAGTGATGAGCTTATAATGGGCTTGTGAAGTTGCTTGTCTACACTGTATGACCAGTGTAGTGGTTTATTTTGATAGCACAATTAAAGCAAGAATAAGCAGACCAAATAAGCAATCAAAGGACAAATAAGCACTTACTCAAGTAACTAGCCACATGGGCATCACAAAGATCCAAAATACTCACACTAACACTCACTAATCAAGCTTGTGCAAGCTTGTGAAAATAGGTGTCAAATCTGTGCACAGGGGAGTTTTGTGAAGAACTACTAAAAGATAAGCACAATTTAAGCACTTCAATCTGCTAGATGAAAGTTATGAAAAATAGTAACAAGGA
Source organism: Chrysanthemum seticuspe (assembly GCA_019973895.1). NCBI lineage: Eukaryota > Viridiplantae > Streptophyta > Magnoliopsida > Asterales > Asteraceae > Chrysanthemum > Chrysanthemum seticuspe. The sequence goes on from BPTQ01000001.1 coordinate 299,126,183, forward strand.
GATCAGCAACAAGACTATATAAACCTACAAGCTCAAGTCCTAATATCAATTAACAAGCTCACAGTTTGAATCCAAAGTTCATTCAAAAATCAGTTAGGCTGCAAATTGACTTTTTAAATTAAACTACTAAGTTGACTTAAGTGAGCTTTGATCCTAATTTACTTACTGAATATGTTAAGTTAAGCTATGATGAAGCTAAATTAAGCTAGAGTATCAACTTTTAAGCTAGTGTGGTGATTATGGAACTTATTACTCTGACAGTTAATAAATTAGACTAGATTAAGTTCTATTTTGACTTTTTAACTACTGAGACCTATATATTATGACTAGTTTGAGTTTATGTGACCTAGATAAACATGCAGCAACAAGTATTTAGAACAATAACATGCATTAATCCACAGAAGCAGCTTGATCCAAACAGGTCTTAACAAGGGTGTTTTCTAGATTAGTGTTACAAATCCACAAATTAAACCATGAAACTGATTCCTACACTTGATTATGATGTTATAAAGATTAAATCAACACAAAAACACAGGTTTAAACAACTATTATCCAACTATCATTAATTAACTAACTTAACTGTTTAATCACTAACTACTAACAACTATGATTTCCAACTAACAACCTACCAATTTTACACTAGATTATCATTAATCAATACCAACTAAGCATGAAACAAGAAAGATTATACTAAATTAAGAACTAATACAGAAAATGGCAAAAATCAAGAAATTGCTTACAACTTGAATCAAGGCCAAAATCTGAGAACCAAGAACTGAGTACCACACCTAAATGCTCTCCACAGAGCTCTAATACCAAAGCAATCCAGAATACACTTTGCTCCAAGCTTCTTCACAGATTCTTCTATATTAATTATTGATTTCTTTTTGGTATTTTCCCTTTTTTTATTGATCCTTGCTGATTTTGAGTATCTAAAAGCTTGCTATGGTTTACTGAGAACCAAGTAGTGTTATTAGAGTCCTCTAATTAACAAGTATCACACAGAAATTAAATGACTTAAATTGAAAATGGGACAAAGTTGAAATACTTGAAAACTTAAAAGATAGATTGAAACTGAGTAACCAAGTTTGTTATTACACTTTAGCAAAGGTAATGAACAACTGAGAACAGAAATTTAAAGATTACACTAATGATACAAACTACTTTGATTAACTACGATTGATCATAAACTAAGTTAAAATTATGATATCTCTCTTCTTCTCCTTTCTTCTGTATTTATCACCTATTCTCTTCCCACTAGCTTAAAGATCTTTTCCCACTTCATCTGAGCCCTTGAAAGTCTGTATTTGATCTTGACCATTCAAATACAATTTTGGTGCCAAATCTCTCCTCGTGGAATTTAGCAGTTCTGTCACAATTAATGTATCTTGGGAGCATATGGAGGAGTAAAGGACACGTTTGGTGAAGTTTTGGACTAAATTGAGGCAGTATTGCTCAATACTGTGGGTAAGTATGTGAACAGTGGTGGTATTGAGGTGGGAATGGCATTTATTGTGGCAGGTTTCTGCTGTAAGAAGTGGTGGAGAGTGGGTAGGTGGAAGAGGTGAGCTGGAAGGGGTGAGGTGGTGTTACAGGTGGAGTGGGGGAGGTGGAAGACGAAGAGGAAAACGGGGGTGTTTGTCTGTTTTATTTATTCACAAAGGGAGTGGGTTGGGCTGGTGTTGGGCCAGGGTTGTAACTGGGTTGGATTTGGACTTTGGGAGTATATATTTAAGGGTCCGGTTTGGTTTGTATGGCTTAAAAGCCCAAGGACCAATAATGTAATTCCTACAAAGCTGAGGGGTCAAACCTGTAAAATATCCAAAGTAATCACAAGGACCAATCATGTCAAATAAGAATAGTATAAGGGTGTAGTTTGATAAATTTCCATTTTAAAACACCCAAGGACTAATTTTGACACTTTTGCAAAGTTGAGGGACCAAAGTTGTAAATTTGTGATTTTAAACTTCAAAGGATTATTTTGAACAACTTGTGAATCCCAAGGACCTAAAATGATATTTTTACAAGTTTTGATTAACCAGGGACTAGATTTGCCAATTTATCAAAGTTCAAGGACTGAAACTGTAAATTATGTATGTTTTGCATGTTTTTCATCAGTTTTCATCCTTTTTGCACTTTAATACCTAAAAACATAATTTGGAGATAATTTCAATATTTTGAAGCATATTTGTATGTTTTCAGATATTTTTGTAGCTTAAATGTGAACGAAATGATGAGTATTTAGACACTCATCAATTACGTGAAGTACCTTTGTCGGCCATGAGAACCAAAGGAGATGAAGATGAAGCATCCACGGGAAGAGAAAGAGATTTGGATTTTAACCGCATCTCTTCGGTTATAAGAATGGAATGAGCCGTCTTGAAATCGGGAAAACTATCCTTATGATGCATTATATCACAAACTTGATCATACTTGTCGGTTAGACCTTCAAGAGCATAATGTACCAAGTCTTCATCCGGAATGGGAGAGTCGAGGCTTGCTAGAATGGTGGCAATGGATTCGAGTTTCCCGAAGTATGTTTCCATGCTTTGATCTCCTAGAAGTATGAATCTTAACTCGGCTTTCAATGCATTTGTACGTGAATGTTTATTGTCTTTGACGATAGTGGTGAGGATATCCCATGCTTCTTATTGGGTTAATCCCACTCGACCCATCACAATACCCAAATCGACCCAGTCAACACCCAGACGACCCGGTCAACCTAGAAGTCAAACAAGAAAGTCAACCACAAGCAGTTTTATGACAGTTACAAAAGTAACTGCTATTTGGCAGTTACAACTCCCAACCGACATATCTGTTGGTTCATTTTGAACCAACACAACGTTTCATTGTACCTTTTCATTTTGTATATATAGTTTAGAATCTGTAACAAAGATGATGATGACTAATAATAAGAAAATCTTTTCCATATTCAATTATTTCTTGTATTTTGGTATATTTTGATTATAGATCCAAAAAACGGGCCAACAATTGGTATCAGAGCCGGAATCATCATATACCAAAGGTTTTTCAAAAATCCGTTCCTGAATCAACACCATCAAAAGACTTGAATTTTTTTTGCAAAACAGTCGAACCAAAATTAAATCACAAGATCAATTTTGTTATGATATTTCATCAAAGGAAAACAACAATGTTTGTCACCAAGGTATCAATCACAAGAGTGATTTGTTACAGGCATCAAAAGGGTTCCTTCTCATTCATTGTTGCAAACCAGTCGAGTCAAATTCAAGAACAAAAGAAAAAAGAAAAACCATATTCCAAGGTCATCAAAGGGGCAGAGATAAAGATTCATAAATTAGAACGAACACACCTGTTCATAAAAGGAATCGAGCCCAGAAGGATCAATTGAGTCACAATTGATTCATTTACATATTCCAATCATCAAATCTCTCACGGATAAGAAAACCCCTATATCATCTGAAACCCTAGGTTTCAATTGGAGGGCTATAAGTGCTCGCGAAGAACACATAACACCGGAGAGGAAGAAGGACGGTCATACACAGCCATAAACAAGCGGTTAACCATCAATTATTAGAGAGGGAGAAGACGCAGATATCTTCCCAAGAGAGAGACAGAAGGACTTGTCTCTGAAAGGATAAAAGAAACGCGTTTTATTTTATCTCAACACAAGAGATAAGAAACAAAACAATAAAAGAGGCGCATACAATATTAGGGCCACACAAGGATCAGATTTTATTTTATTAGTGCATCGAGTTAGACCATCAACCCCTCCAGGTTCCAAAAGTTTACAAATACCACCTTTCATTTTTTACTTTATACATTACTTTTGATATATATTGATTTTTATTTTGATAAGTTACTTTTTAAATTAGTATCTTATCATATTTTGGATAGTATATTAACCTAGTGATTACACTGCTTAGTATACTGATTAGGAATAATTTTTAAGGAATAGTTAACCTTAGGTTATTCGTTTTTTTTAATATATAATCTCCGAGGATAGTTTTGGATTAAAAAACTAGTCCTATAAAGTTTTATATATAAGGAAAAAGAAAACATTTTTCAACACACCTCGTGTTAGATTTTTGGAGATATTTTATTTATTTATTTAAGATATGACGAAAGGAAGTGGAAATAAGGAACCTAGTACTAATATTACAAATAGTACACCTCAATTTCAATGCCCAATCCTAAAGCCCGCGAATTACTCATTATGGGCAATTCGAATGAAAATCATTCTTGAAGCGAATGGTTTATGGGAAACAATTGAGCCGAGTGATTCGACTCAACCCGATAAGAAGAAAGAAAAAATCGCTATTGCTTTCCTTTATCAAGCCTTACCCGAAGAACAATTACTTCAAATAACGAAGCACAAAACTGCGAAGGAAATTTGGAATGCTTTGAAAAATATACACGTTGGCGAAGACAGAGTTCAACAAGCAAGATTACAAACACTCAAATCTGACTTTAAGATGTTATATATGAAGGAAGACGAGACAATCGACACCTTCACCACAAAACTCACAACACTCGTAAACAAAGCCGCTAGTCTAGGACACACAATAGAAGATGAAACCTTAGTACGGAAATTACTAAATGCTGTACCCGAAAGGTATCTGCAAATAGTCGAGTCTATAGAACAATATTCCGACCTAAGTGAAATGACATGGAAGAAGCAATTGGAAGACTCAAGACGTACGAGGAAAGAATAAAGTTTAAGAAGAATAAGAACAATAACAATCAAGATAAGTTATTGTTTACACGTCACAACAATAATATTACTCACGGAAGACACTGTGAAAAATGTGGACATGATTTGTTGCGAGGCCAAGAAAATAATTTCAAGGAAAAATCAAACAGCAACTCAAATAAATTTACTCGTGATAAGAGTAAGGTGATGTGTGTTAATACAAATAAACCGTAAAAACTTTTATTAATATTTTGCGATCTCTTTGTGTTTTATTGATAACATATATAATGTTGTCTTAAGTATAATTATAAGGATACATGTTATTTTTGTAAAGCATTTACATATAATCTTTTAAATACAAAAGTGTAGTAATTAAGCATTTGTTGTAATAGTTTATTAGGATGGGTAAAAACCATAACCCATGGATCATAACCCATGGATCTTAACCCATACCCAAGAAGACTAGATACAATGTATACTTAGATACATTGAATCTAAAGAAAACCCATGGACCAACCCATAACCCATGACCCATAACCAAAAAACCCATGGGCAAAGAGGAGCGTTCCACGGATCCCTAGCTTTGTGCTAGCCGGATCCCAAGTGATCCGGTGAGAACAGTGAGGAAATTTGCCTATAAATAGAGAGCCATTTCTTCTTCTAACTCACCCCTCTTCTTACTAAATCTCTCATACACTCTCATTCTCTTCTAACATATAGATCACTAGATCTAGAGAGTTGTTCTTCTTTTCTTTCTATTTGTGATCCTCATATAGGTCCTTCTCTAAGGCGAGATCACGAGCATTCTACAAGTCATCCAAGCAAGGGGTCCTTGATTGATTTGTCACTCCGCAAGATTTTTGTAGCGAAGATCTTGTATTTGATATTTCACATATTTGTTGTGTAATAGTTGTGTTGGTTTGGTCCACCGTGCTACAGACTCGGTATCTAGCTTTATACCGGAAAAAGTGTAAGCAACGTTGTGAAGGCTTCTCCGCCAAGTGAAGGAGTTTGTTGACATAGTGCTTGAACTCTCGAGTAGGTGACTCGGGGAGTGGAGTAGGGCAAGGAAGGTGTCCTTGTAGCCGAACCACTATAAATCGGTTGTGTCATTTCTATCCCTTATCTTTATTTATTTTCTTGCATTATCATTAGATCTATACGTTCTCAACATCCATACGATTTCACATAATATCGAATCTAAAGTTTTTGAAATCAACTTAAAATCGGCAAAAATATTCAACCCCCCCCCCCTTCTAGTTTTCCACAATTGGCATCAAGAGCTAAGTTTATAAAAGTTTTAAAATAAAATTGTATTTTAAAAACTTTTCGATCACTATGGGTTCTGAAAATTATAAGAAAGGGCAATCTATGCAACGACCACCACTACTTGAAACTAATGGTTTTATATATTGGAAAAATAGATTCGAAACATATGTGAAGTCTAAAGATATTGATCTTTGGTACATTATTGTTGAAGGTGATTTTGAGGCTACCTCAAATGATGATAAAGGAAATTTAGTTCACATACCTCATGATAAACTAAATGATGAAATGAAGAAAAAGCTTTCTAAAAATAGTGAAGCAAAAATGGTTTTATATAATGCTTTACCGAAAAAGGAATTCGAAAGAATTTCTATGCTTAAAACCTCTAAAGAAATTTGGAATTCTTTAGTTGTAACTCATCAAGGCAACCAACAAGTTAAAAATAATAAAATTGATTTATTTGTTCAACAATATGAACAATTTTCAATATCGGATGAGGAAACTATAGATCATTCATTTGCTAACTTTAATACTATTATTACATCTTTACAAGCACTTGATGAATCCTTTTCTAGCCGTAACCATGTTAGGAGATATCTAAGGGCACTTCCATCCAAGTGGAGATCCAAGGTGACGGCAATCGAAGAGTCAAAAGATTTGACAATCCTCACCCTCGATGAACTCATAGGCAACCTAAAAGTCTACGAGCTTGTCCTTGCTAAAGATTCCGAAGCCTCAAAAGTGAAAGAGAAACACAAATCTCTTGCTCTTAAAGCCAAAAAGGCTTCGAGCGATGAGGAGAACTCATCTTCGAGTAGTGACGACGAAGAGTACGCTATGGCGGTAAGGGACTTTAAAAAGTTCTTTAGAAGAAAGGGTAGATACGTCAAACAACCGTATGACGATAAGAAAGGCTTTCGGAAAAGCAAAGAGGACGAGAAGCCAAAGGATGATCGTACTTGCTTTAAATGTGGGGACCCAAACCACTTTATTAGTAAGTGTCCCAAACGGGATGATCAAAAGGCATTCGTGAGCGGCACGTGGGGAATGAGCGACGAGGAGGACGAATAAATTTGTCTCATGGCAAATGACGAGGGGTGCTTAAAGGTCGACCTAGACCCCGATGAATGGGTCAAGGATAGCGGGTGAACGAGGCACATGACCGGCAATAGGGATCTATTCTCCACATATGAATCCGTAAATGGAGGTAATGTGGTGTTTGGAAATAGCAAAAGTAGAATCATCGGTAAAGGTACGGTTTCTAACAAATCTCTAACCATTAACGATGTGTGTCACGTAGAAAACCTAAACTTTAATCTCTTAAGTATAGGACAAATATGTGATAAAAAGTGCAATGTACTTTTTACCGAAACCGGTAGTAAGATACTTAAAAATGGCATAACCATAGGAAGAGGAATTAGGAAACATGGAGTCTATGTCATTAAAATCGGTAATGAACCTAAAGACAAACTATGTCTTACCTCTATGGATGATACTTCGACCTTATGGCATCGAAGATTGGGTCATGCCAACATGCGACTTCTTCAATCGCTATCATCCAAAGATCTAGTAAGAGTTCTACCTAAGTTAAAATATGAACATCATTTTTGTGATGCTTGTAATATAGGAAAACAAGTTCATTCGAGTAATAAAGCTAAAAACATGGTGTCCACAACTAAGTGTCTAGAATTACTACATATGGATTTATTTGGTCCATCAGCTATCCAAAGTTATGGAGGCAACTACTATACTTTGGTAATAGTGGATGACTACTCTAGGTATACATGGACAAAATTTTTAAAGAACAAAACGGAAACCTTTAATTATTTTGAAATATTAAGCAAAAAGATCCAAAGACAACTAGGAAGTTCTATAGTGTCTATTAGAACGGATCATTGTAGGGAATTCGATAATGAAGTGCAATTTGGAGTCTTTTGTGACGCTAATGGTATTACTCACAACTTCTCGGCTCCACGCACTCCACAATCGAATGGGGTAGTAGAAAGAAAGAATAGAACCCTTCAAGAAATGAGTAGAACCATGCTTAACGAACAATCCATACCTCAAAAATTTTGGTGTAATGCTGTTGATACTTCAACGTACATACTCAATCGAGTCTTAATTAGACCAATCTTAGGTAAAACTCCATTTGAGTTACTCCGAGGCAAAAAGCCTACTTTAAATCATTTTAGAGTCTTTGGAAGCAAATGCTTCATTCTTAACACTAAAGATTACCTTACAAAATTTGATCCTAAATCAACCGAAGGTATCTTTCTAGGTTACTCACCAAATAGCAAAGCTTACGTCATATTAAACAAAGAAACAATGAAGGTAGAAGAGTCACTAAACATAAAATTTGATGAAAGTCCACCCAAACCCTCTCCACCTCTTGTCGATGACGAGATCATAGAAAGTAAAGCTATTGTAATTAAGAAAAAGATAAATGAAGAAGAAGAACCTTCAATTAGTGAAATCACAAACATTAAAGAGTCCAAAGATCACCCCGTAGATCAGGTCATAGGAAAGCTAAACGAACGAACATTAAGGTCTCAAGTTCAAAACCAAAGTAGCTTATTTTGTTTTGTTTCAACTATAGAACCTAAGAACACACAAGAAGCCATAAAAGATGAAAGTTGGGTAATGGCTATGCAAGAAGAATTAAATCAATTTGTTTCTAATAATGTTTGGACACTTGTCCCTTCACCTAGTAATCAAACCATAATAGGAACAAAATGGGTGTATAAAAACAAATTAGATGCAAACGGAGTAGTATCTAGGAACAAGGCTAGACTCATTGCCCAAGGGTATAACCAACAAGAAGGAATAGACTTTGATGAGACCTATGCCCCCGTGGCTAGATTAGAGTCTATAAGAATACTTCTTGCGTATGCTTGTGCTAATGATCTAAAGCTTTATCCAATGGATGTCAAAAGTGCTTTTCTAAATGGTCTTATTAATGAAGAAGTATATGTAGCTCAACCTCCGGGCTTCATCGATTTTGAAAAACCCAAACACGTTTATAAATTAAAGAAAGCCCTTTATGGTCTTAAACAAGCTCTAAAAGCTTGGTATGATAGACTCAAGTCCTTTTTAATTAAACATAACTATACCTAGGGTTAGTTGACAACACACTTTTTACTAAGAAAAAGGAGTCACACATAATCATAGTACAAATATACGTAGATGATATTATATTCGGATCCACTTGTCAAGACATGTGTGATGATTTCTCTAAAATCATGCATGACGAGTACGAGATGAGTATGATGGGAGAACTTAGTTTCTTTCTTGGTCTACAAATTAAACAAGTAGAAGATGGTATCTTCTTCAATCAATCTAAATACATCAAGGAGATGTTAAAGAAATTTGGTCTAGAAGAGTCGAAACCTATTAGGACACCCAAGTCATCCGACACCAAACTCACAAAAGCTGAAGACGGCGAATCCGTAGATAATACTAAATATCGTGGCATGATAGGTAGTCTTCTCTACTGATAAGGTTTTAAAAGGTACCATTTTGAGGGGTCGTTTTAATCCTTATTTGATCACTTTTGTATCCGTTATTGCTTAATATCGTTCCTTTTCACTTTTTAGGTCTCGTGAAGGCAAAATGCTGGAATGGCACTTATTTGGACGAAAAGGCGTGAATACATGAAGAAAATGGCCAAAGTCAGAATCGAGACACTCACAGTTGCTGGAAATAGAAGGCGACGGCGTCAGGAGCTAATTACGACGCCGTCCCAAGATTTTTGTGACGGTTCAGAACCCAAAACTCTTATTTTCAAGCGACGACGTCCAGTTGTAAAAGAGTAGGCCGTCGCTACTCAGACGGCCTAGATGCAATCCAGACGACGTCAGAAGCTGAAGAGGACGGCGTCACGGACACAAGGTGACGCCGTCGCAAGGTTAACGTGGCCAAGACGAAACCCTAATGGCGGCGACACGACGGCGTCACTAAACATAAGGTGACGTCGTCGCAAGTGTAATCTTATATATAGAATCCGAATTTTTCAGTCTTTGTGTGGAGAGTCTTTGGAGTAAAAACCTAAAACCGAACCTAAGGTGTCTTGTACAGTATTTTAGGGTTTTAAACCCTATCTTACATCAAGATAAGTCTTTACTTCATTAATTCAATTATGTCTTTGATTATTTGTGTGTATGCTTGCATGTTCTCCATGTCCGGCTAATTTATTTGTGTGTTTGCTTAGGAAGTATGAAACTTAATTATTGAATATTGATTGGTTGTTTTCTTATCTTGGTTGATATATAATCTAGTAATGCGATAGGTCATTCGTTGTGTACTTAATGCTTGATTCATCTTTGTGAACCTTAGAATATAATTACCTGAGTAGTTGTAGGCTAAACCATCCAAAGAGCGCCTTAGAGTAGGAGTTTATCATCCCTAGTGGGTTCGTAGACAAGACCCTTTGGTAAGTTCAAAGAGTTAGGGAGAAACGCATACCCTACAACTTTAGACACACAATGCAACTAAGAATAAGACGTGACAACTCAACCATCAATAGGAGATAATTAAGGAGTAGTACAAACTAAGTAAACACATCTTTAAACTATCATACGAGCACACATTAATTAGACATAGACTCCCACAACCTTAGTTTAGATAATTAGATAATAGTAGTGTAATCGGTAGAAATACCAACCCCCCAAATCCAATACCCGAGATTCGTACTTTTCCATTTTCATAAAATAGAAAAAGATAAAAAAATAAGAGTTAACTACATTTTTGGTCCTTGTGGTTGTACCTGGATTCCACTTTTGGTCCATTTGTTCAAAAAGTTGCGATTTTAGTCCAAAATGCATAGTTTGGTTCCACTTTTGGTCCATTTTGGACCAAAAGTGGAACCAAACTATGCATTTTGGACTAACTAAAAGTTGCGATTTTAGTCCAAAATGGACCAAAAGTGGAACCAAACTATGTATTTTGGACTAAAATCGCAACTTTTTGAACAAATGGACCAAAAGTGGAATCCAGGTACAACCACAAGGACCAAAAATGTAGTTAACTCAAAAAATAATCTTCCTCATCCTTAACCTTAGCGTAGTAACTCCTTACTAGCATTCCTATTCCCCTAGAGAACGATATCAATACCCGTGGCTTACCCTAATTACTACACTACAACGACTAGGTTCACTGCCTAGGGTGTTATAAAACTTGCTCGAAGAAAAGGAAGTTTCCTTGACCCCGAACGACGCGTGTAGCGTTATCAAGTTTTTGGCGCCGCTGCCGGGGAATAGAATAGCTAGTTAGTAGTCCACCTCGTTTAGGTTCCTTTGCTTGATTCCTATCAAGTAAACTTTTTTCTCATTTTTAACTTTCTCTTAGTCTATCCCCCTTCTTCGTGACCTTTGTTCGTAACCCCATCACTTTTCATCATGGAAGGTGATAACCCACTACCATTCATCAACCCACCACCAAATGACCCGCCAAGAGCCCATACTCTTGGTGAATACTCGAGACCAAGCCACTTAGGCTATAGGAACACCATTGAGCTTCCCGACCAAGCCCAAATTACGACCCTGCGATCCGACACCATCCGGTTGGTGCAAAATGGATGTGCATTCCATGGACTTCGTTCCGAAGATCCAAATCAGCATCTTAGGGATTTCCTTAAAATTGTCGATTCCATCGACCTTGATGCTACTACTCGGGAGACCACGCGTCTGCGTCTCTTCCAATTCTCTCTACGGGACCAAGCTAGTAATTGGCTTGACCGACTTCCCGCCGGATCCATCTCAAGCTGGGAAGATCTCACCACTCGTTTCCTCGCCCAATTTTTCCCACCGGAGAGAACTGCCAAACTTAGGAATGACATCTTGATGTTCCAACAATGTCAAGGTGAAACTCTGTACGAGGCGTGGACTCGATTTAAGGACTTGCTCCACAAAGTCCCTCATCACGGCATCGATCTTTGGCTTCTAGTCCAAATCTTTTATGATCGTGTCAACTTCTCAACTAAAAAATCCATCGACCAAGCGGCCGGTGGTAAACTTAGTAAACTCACCATGGAAGAATCGTGGGGTAGAATAGAGGACCTTGCCCTTTATGAAAACGAATGTTGGAATGACCCCCGTGAGTTGTCCAAAACTGATAAGGCAGTCTCTTTGCTCCCCATTGACTCACAACCTTCTAATCGTAGGACGATCGAACTTGAAGATCAAGCCAAATTCCTAATGAGCTCCTACGAGACTCCTAAGCTCGAGCCAAATAACTTAGGAAAATCCTACAACAACCCTCCAAACATCAGAACTTCCACTAGTCTTGAGGGAATGGTGTCCAAATTCATGTCATCTCAAGAAGCTCGATTGACGCAACTTGAAGCCAATTTCAAGCAACGACAAAGCGAGATGACAACCAAGATCGACACCCTCTTAAAAGCCTTCAATGGACAAAGGGATGAAACACAGAAAAAAATGGCGGAGATAATGGACTTAGTGAAAGAGTACACTA
>BPTQ01000001.1:299138688-299217945 GCA_019973895.1 Chrysanthemum seticuspe
TAATTGAAGATGATGTGGTTCGTTTTGTGCATGAATATTTTCGTACTAATTTTTTTCCAAAAGGTTGCAACTCCTCATTCATTGCTTTAATTCCAAAGGTAGCCAACGCCAAGTCCGTTTCCGAGTTTCGGCCCATTAGTCTAATAGGATGCCAATACAAAATTATTGGCAAACTTTTAGCTAATAGACTTAGTTCCGTTATTAGTGAATGTGTTAATCCCGTGCAATCAGCTTTCATTAGAGGAAGAAACATTCTTGATGGCCCCCTTATTTTAAATGAAGTGCTAGCATGGCATCGTCAACGCAAGAAAGAGCTTATGGTTTTCAAAGTTGACTTCGAAAAGGCTTTTGATTCTTTGCGTTGGGATTTTTTAGATTTAATCTTGGATAAGCTCGGGTTTGGTTCTACATGGCGCGCTTGGATTCGGGGTTGTCTTTATAACGCTCGTTCCTCCGTGCTAGTTAACGGTTCTCCAACGGAAGAGTTTGGTATTCATAGGGGCCTTCGACAAGGAGACCCGATGTCTCCTTTCCTTTTCATTTTGGCTATGGAGGGTTTACATGCTCTCACTCGCAAGGCCGAGGCGCTAGGTCTTTTCAAAGGTGTCAATATTGGTAGATATAATTTGAGTATTTCTCATTTGATGTACGCGGACGATGTCATCTTTTTCGAGGAATGGTCTTGGACTAATGCTCGAAATTTGATCAGCATGCTTCGTTGTTTCTTTCTCATTTCGGGGCTTCAAATAAACATTCACAAAAGTTCTGTTCTTGGAGTTGGGGTTTCTGAAGCGGAAGTCTCTCATATGGCTAGCATTATTGGTTGTGGGGCGGCTAAATTTCCTTTGAAATACCTTGGCGTTCCTGTGGGTTGTAACATGGCGAGATGCCTTTATTGGAATGACATTATTTTAAAGTTTTCTTCGAGGTTGTCTTCTTGGAAAGCTCGGTTGTTATCTGTTGGTGGTCGCCTCACTTTAATTAGATCGGTTCTTAGTAATCTTCCCATATATTATATGTCTTTGTACCCGGTGCCTGTTGCCATTCGGAAAAAACTAGAGGCCATGCGTAATAAGTTTTTTATAGGTGGAGATCCTGATGAGAAAAAATTGACGTGGATCAAATGGGATAAAAGCCTTGCTAGCAAACGTGAAGGAGGTCTTGGAATAGGCAGCATATTCGGTCTAAATATCGGTCTTCTTTTTAAGTGGGTTTGGAGATATCTTTGCGATCAATCCAATCTCTGGTTTGACACTTGGTGTGGGAACCAGCCTCTTAAAACGATGTACCCTCGCGTTTTTCTTCTTGACACTGATAAAAGGTGCTCTATTGCTAGCCGTGTTGGCCTTAACGACTGGTCTCTAGTTTTACGGAGGGATCCTAGAGGCGGTGTGGAGTTGGTTCAGTTTAATGCTTTAAAAAATGTCATTAGGAACACTAGTTTATCTGATCAGCGTGACATATGGCAGTGGTCTTTGGATGGTTCTTCGGGGTTTTCTGTTGCTTCTATTCGCTCTCTAGTGGACTCTAGGTTGTTGGTTACTTGTAATGAAGCCACTCGCTGGAATCGACTGCTCCCCATTAAAGTTAATGTTTTTCTATGGAGGTTGAAGCTTAATAAGCTTCCATCTAGGGTAAACTTAGATAGGCGTGGTATAGATGTCATCTCGCTTATCTGTCCTTCCTGTCAAGGTGACATAGAGACGGTGAATCACACGTTCTTCAATTGTAGTTTAGCTAAAGACTTGTGGTCCCTTTTCGCTAATTGGTGGGACTTGGACATTCCTATTTGCGGCAATATTGAGGAGTGGTATGTTTGGTTAGACGGCTTACATGTCTCCTCCAAGGTTCGTTCGTTTATTGAGGGAGTCGGGGGTACTATTTTGTGGTCCATTTGGAATTTTCGTAATCATTTGATTTTCTCTAGTACCCCTCCTAAGAAGTCGGCGATTTGGGATTCCATTGTTTCTCAATCCTGTATGTGGATTTCTTCTAGAAATTCCAAAGGCAAGATTAGTTGGGTAGGTTGGTTGTATAATCCTATTGCCACTATTACTTCTATGTAATCTTTTCTAGCTTTTGCTAGCTCTTAATAAAATCCGCCGTTAAAAAAAAAATAGATATGCACTTCTATATATTTTTAACGTTTTTTTTTTTTTTTTTTTTCAAAATTTCGGCCCAGAAAAATCATATATAATTTGCAAAAATCATAAGTGATTCGATTTTTACAAATCACATAGATTCTTGCAAATCATATGTGATTTGTAAAAATCATATATGATTTGTAAAAATCACATGTTATTTGATTTTTAAAAATCACATGTGATTTTTGAAAATTATGATTTTATAAATTATATATGATTTTTCTGGGCGGAATTTAAAAAAAAAAAAGTTTGTCGAAAATATAGAGAAGTGCATATCTATAGAAAGATAATTTAATTCTTGTTGCGATGGTGTTTTTTTGTAGTTTAAAAATTTGTAGATATGAGATCTATATTGATCTCAACTCATGTTTCAAATTGTAAGCTTGTCAAAAAATATAAAATCCAATACCAACCTACCCTTCTTGCAAACTTATAAATTTCAAATCATTTGCAAGCAGAAAAAGTTGACGCCGGCTTTTAAAAGAATTTAACATGCCTGCTTCAAATCATATCTTTCACTCCTTATTTATAACCAACTCCTACAAAGCTACTTTTCTTTACAACGCGATGTGGGATGCCAAAAGTAGAAACCCAATTGACTTTTAAGCAATTTGTAGTACACTCATTATTAGGGGTGTTCACGGGGCGGTTCGGCTAGGTTCGGTTAGAGATTTTAACTATCCATCGCGGGGGCGGGTAGTTCATTTTACTATCCGAAACCGAACCGTACTAGGCGGGTAACCGGACATGCGGGTACCCGAAATGGGCGGTTACCCGCGGTTCGGGTCACGGTTAACCATTTTAAAAAATTAATCGAATTGAATCGGACGAACAATAACATAAATTAGAACGTAATATGTCAATTGTAGTAAAATTAAACAACATTGAAAAGATTTAAGTCATAATAATGTTGTTCCGTCGCAATAAAAGCATTCAAATTATCATATGTAACAAAATAACTAATACTATTTATTTGATGTTTATAATTACGATCACTTTAATCATATGTAATCCATGGACGTTAGTAAATGATCACATTAGGTAAGTAAAAATGCGTTATACGATAAAAGTAATGCAATAAGATATATATATTTAATACTTGTATATTTTTAAGAATGGTTTGTTGAAACCTATATGTATATTATAGGCGGTTCGGTTCGGGTAACCGCGGATAACTAAAAGTAAAAACCCAAACCGAACCATGATAAGCGGGTTTTCCGGTTTCGGTTTTTCTCGGTTTCGGTTTCTTCGGTTATCAGTTTTTTGCGGTTTCGGATTGAGCGGATCGGCTCGATTCGTCGGTTTTTCGGATTTTTTGAACACCCCTACTCATCATATCTTTAGATAGACACAAATTAATGTATGTTATACTTGTACTAGTTTTATTTCCCATAGTTTTATAAGTGTTTTTAAGTGACTGTGACATTTAAAAACATAAGTTATTGGTATAAGTCGATGGGCTCTTTTTTATGAGTTATATAACTTTACATTATAATTAGAAGAAACTTGGAAACTACAAAAAGTTAGAGAAGATGCTATGAAGTATAATAAGCAAAATTAATTTCTATAAGATTCTATTAAGCCACTTAAGCTCTAGACTTTGTTCAAAAGTTGCAAAGAATTTCACGCAACAGAGTTCTTCGTAAACCCTTCCATGATCATGTGTTGTTCTTGTAAGTTCCAAACATCGATAAGCCTATGTTCATTAAGCGCATTTTGTAATTACTCACTTAGCTTATCTGGATCCATGGCTTGCAGAAGGATTGTACTTGCCAAAAGTGTTCCATTGATAGACTTCAACCCTCCGATGAAATATCCCATTGTAACAATAATGACATCTTAGTCAGTAAATTGATCTATGTGACTATTTAAATTTGAAAAACGCCAATCCTAGAACCAAAACGAGCTTATGAACTTTTTAAAGAAAAGCTTAAAAAAAGCTCAAATTAGACTGAGAAACTTATATGCTGATGTATATAGATGCAAGAAAGGGAATTTATTACTACATGCGTCTCATAATAATTGTTCACTTTGACCTTTTTAAGTCTTTCTTATCCAACTTTGACCATAAATATTTTTATTTGTGTAATATAATACTTGATGAAAAATATACGAATAAATTGGGTTTTAAATGTACTTTCATTTAGTATAATTTTTATCAAGTATTATATAATACAAATAAAAATATTATTGGTCAAACTTGAATAAGAAAGACTCAAAAAAGTCAAAATGGACAATTATTAGGTTAAGACTTTGCTTTTAAAATTGCACTAGTTTTATTTAATAAGTTCTTTTGTTTGTTTTTTATTGTGTCACTAGTAACATTTTACAGTAGTACATAAATTACGGATATAAGTCAATAGTTCATTGTATAAGTTACTAAAGTAAACACGAATCATAACCAAGAACACTTTTTTGTAGCATTTGTGTTTCTCATAAATCTTTTCCTTTTCTTGCGTAGATACGTATTGCTGTGAATAATTACAAAAAAATACAAATCGAAATTAATTCATCATTTAGTTGTAAGTAAGGAATATTAGGATTTGCTAATGATCATCACCAAAGTTATAGTATGCATCCTCGAGTGGAGAGGATGCGGAAGATTTGGAAGATTCATGGCTTGGAAGTTAACTCAACGTAGCTAAAGGATTGAAAACAAGAACGACTACTGGTCCTCAGGTTTATGTTTTTCATTGTAGTTCTTGTTTTATTAGGTCAAGTAGTAGTCATGACTTAAGTGTGTTTAAGTCATGTAGTTTTCTGCTGTTTAAGCGTGGGCAAAGAGAGGTTCATCCTTCTCTTTATCTGTAATTAACTTATTATTTGATTAATATATTCACCCATTTACCCAAAAAAAAAAAAAAAAAGAGTTTATAACAGTTGTAACATTTTTTAATTTTGAAAAGGCCAATACTCTTTTACTTAAATTTTTAACTTTTAAATGAAGCAAAAGACATACGAGTGTTGACTTGTCATAATTTATACATGCCCATTTGTATCTATCATTTCCTCTGTATTTATAAACATCTTTCCTTCAGAGTGCGATGTGGGAATATCAAGATTCAGTTGATTTTAAGCAGTTTGCTACACTTCTAAGATTATAAGTTTAAGCAATGTTGCAAAAATCGTGAATCGGTAGTCGGGCGGTCGACCACCCTGCAACGATTAATCGATCAAGGCGGGATTAATCGGTGATTAATCGGACTGACATTTCCTGCAAGTTTTGGGTATTTCTGCATACCAAACTAAAGATTTTAACTGATTCCAAGCCTACAATGTTTCCAAACTTCAATAAAAGGCTCCAATTTTGATTATGAGGCCCATGTGCGTTATAAGTAAAATAAACGATCCCCAAATTAAGTAGAATGCCTAAATTATTCTTTTTTAAAAGTTGACCAATTTGGACGATTCGACCGATTCGGCCGATTTTTGACTGATTAGTGGTTGATTTTTTGCCAAGGCCGATTTTTCCACCGATTTTCAAAAATCAACACGGTATATGACCGATTAACGATTAATCGCCAATTAATCGGTCGATTCGGCCGATTTTTGCAACATTGAGTTTAAGCAAACACTTATTATTTATGTTGCAAAAATCGGTCAACTCGGCCGATTAATCGTTAATCGGCCGAGTACCTTGTCGATTTTTGAAAATCGGCCTAGGATAAAAATCGACACTAAGCAGTCAAAAAATCGGCCGAATCGGGCAAATCGATGATTTTAAAAATAGTAATAATTTAGGCATTATACTTAATTTGGGGCTCGTATATTTCACTTATAACGCACAATGGGCATCATAATCAGAATTGGAGCCTTTTATTGAGGTTTGGAAACATAGCAGGCTTGGAATCAGTTAAGATTTTTAGTTTGGTCTCTAGAAATACCAAAAAACTGCAGGAAATGTCAATCCGATTAATCACCGATTAATCCCGACTTGACCGATTACTCGCTGCAGGGTGGTCGACCGCCTGATTACCGATTCACGATTTTTGCAACATTGCTTATTAATGTGTGATAGAACCTGCTTATTACTACAAGCAATGATGTTGCCCCCAACTTAATTATATGTAGTAAAAGCCATAGTGCCGTAAGAGCAGGAAAGTGACTTTTTGAAGTCATTCGAAAGCATCTTCATACTAGAGGTGGCAATTAGAGACCCGTCAAGTTATGTAAATATTTATTAGGGGACGAGTTTGGTTGGTTCCCCCTAAACATTCAAGATGGGTCCAATTGAGTATTGATAACAATAACTTACTCCCAGTTTTTAGTACTCCCTATATGTCAAAACTAAGGTTCATTTTTTTTAGCTAGTCTTCAGCATATTCAGATAACCAAACTAGACCTTCATTTGTTCTAATATGTGTCTTCAATATATTTAAAATTTAAAAGCAATGGTCAAAACCTATGGCGTGTTAATGTTTAGATAAGAGCACAAGGTATCTGGATACCATAACACGTTATTGGTATGCCACCTCATCGCCACATCATACATCTCACAATAACTCACCAGTAACTCAAACACCCTCCCTCATAACACATTAATAACATGTTATTGAGTCCACAAAATACTCCACTAAAAATACCCCTCACTCACAATACACTAAAAAAAATATAAAAAAAATAGCAAAAGTTTGTGCTCTTTCTTTTTTAGCTTGAGCCACTCTACCAACTCAATTCCCTTTTGGCTTGCATATTATTGGTTTGAAAATGAGCAAATGGCATGTTATTGGAACGATACCAAATGCTCTAACTTTATATATTTAATTCCATAAAAAAATTACGTATATTATTATAAGCTTGTCAAGAATTATAATAGTCATGACAACATTTGTTATTTGCAAACTTATAAAAATTATATCATATGCCTGCAAAGAACAAAAAATTGTCCTTTTAAAGAATTTAACGTGCCTACCTTGATATCTATCATTCCCTTCTTATTTATAACCACCTTCCAAAAAGCTACTTTCTCTCCCAAGACGATGTGGGATGCCCAAAAAGTCAAAACGCAATTGATTTTAAGCAATATGTGGTACACTTTGTATATGAATTGATCTTAACCATTATGAGTTCATGCTTTATTTCCCATAGTTTTTATAATTGTCTTTAAGTAATTGTACTTGTCCGAGATTTCCATTGATGGACTCCAACCCTTCAATGAAATGACACGCTGTAACAATAATGACGCCAATATCATGACCGTTGTAAAATAAAATACACCTCGATTTATCTCTTCAACTAATTAATAAATTTATCAGTTGTAATTGTTGGAAATGTATATATTTACAAACATGTGAATGTCCGGATTCGAACTCGTGACCACGGGATTGCACACATTAGCGAATGAGAATTAAAGTTAATAATTAATGTTTATGTTTACGATTAATTATTGCACATTAAGTCCGGTTAACGATCGTTAAGTATTTAACGGAAAAATGACTAACGACCGTTAAATAGAAAAGAGAAGGACTAGAAATGGAAAACTTGGAAAATTTATGGGTTTGGCTTTGGGCTTGTGTACATGGCCGGTCATAGGGCCTCTCCAAGGCCTAATTTCCCTAACTTGTTCCCTAAGTTTACCTACTAGTATATAAGGAGGGTTAGGTTCTAGGGTTTCACATACTTGTGCATTGAATTAACCCTAGATCTCTCCTTCTCCTCTCTCTTGTCCCAATCGGCCGAACACCCCATTTGTAAGGGAGTTTGGTTTCGTTTTTCATAAACGAGGACTTGTGTTAGATTTAGCAATCGCTTGATTCGTTGGTTAATTCGTGTGTACAAGAACGTGGTTGTAAGACATTATTCTTACATCATTTGGTTTGAGTTGTAAAACGGTAAGGGAAAACTCTCTAAACCACTTCTTTGGTTTGCTCTAGAGATCTGACATTCGCAAGAGGTACGTTACGCATACTTTCAGTTAATTAATTTATTTGTTATGATCTTTAGTCTTCCGCTGTGTACTCTTAATGTCTTTATGTTTTATTGTATTTTATATATTATAAACTCAACAGTGGCATCACGAGCCTTGTATAACAAGTAATTAATTACTGAAACACATAATTAAAATAAACATGAATGTGTTATTATTTGTATGCTTAGATCTAGGGTTTGCAAAACCTAAACCCTAATTTTGAGAGGGGGGGGGGGGGCGTTTTATTTAGTGCCCTAATTAGGGTTTTGTAAACTATTGTTTTAATTGGATTAGAAACCCTAAGATGCATGCAACTTTATGTGTATATGCGTAACTTTGATTTAATTGCATTAATTGTTAAGTGTAATTTTATGTCCATGATAATTATTTACATGTTTTATCATGGATATGCTTTTATTGTATGTCTTTCATGTTTAAGTGATATACACTAAATTATGATAGATCTAAAATTGGGGAAGACCCCAATAATTATTATTTAATCAATTATGTGCTATGTGGTATGTGTTTAATTTTGACTTACGCAATCGATGAATCGATGCATGTGGCTCACTTTGTACATTATGTCAAACGGGTGAAAGTCTTAATTAAACATGTACATATTGACAGATCTAGAATTGATTATTAATAGGATTTATCAAAATCGTTTGCATGTGGCTATTTGATATGCATGACTTTTATTTGTTATGCATTCGTTGTTTATTTGTTTATTTTTACAAATACTTGCTTGTTTGTTATGTGTAACAAGGGTATTTTTACAAGAAAAATAAACTGACCTAAACAATGGTGAAACATGTATTTTTAAGAATAGTAATCATAATCGTTTAATTGATTAATGACTTTGGTACAAATGACTGAACGGCTCACCCATGAGAATGAACTAATAAAAGGGGTTTAAAGAAGTGCGCACAGTCACACTGAATGGATGTCTAAGGTTGTGCTTTAGCGCGTACCTGGTCCTCTGCCCTCTGTAAGTTCGAATGGAGCTACTTAGTAAGTCATTAAATGTGCAAGCTCATCTTAAGGGCGAATTAGTGTTGATTCCATGCGCCACTTAGGTGGTAATTATCCGAAACACTAAGTGTTTACACTTATGCAAAAGTACGATATAATGGATGATAATTAACACTAAATTCCTTGATTGGTGAAACCAATACCTCAATTAAAGTTTGATGATGAAAAACTTAAACATTAAAACAAGATATAAATGTTTTAATAAAACCTATGTTACGAAGATGAATGCATGACATCTTTGTACATATTTGATTTAACATCAAAAACTATTACCCTTTAATTTAAGTTATATGCCATCCAACGAAACGGAAACACCTAAGATTACCTTTTATTTACGTGAGATCATGACTTAGATCGTAATCAAAGGGTAAAATGTCCACGTGTCGTGAGAACGGGCATGGACGATTTTGCAGTTTCTTAAGTTGGACAACTTAATTGAGTTTTGTAGTGAGAACTGGCAACTCAAGGCATAAGATGGGATAAAACATGTTTACATGGAAATTGAAATTGGCTATATGTAAATCCCATAAATCTAGGAATTGCAATTGAAATTGGCAATTGAGCAAAAGCTCTACCACTTTGTATAAGGTTCATTACTAGCAGATCAACTGATGTGATGAAATTATGACAATTTGGATCCTAGTTTTTCAGTGAAAATTAATTGGTTATATGCTTATGAACCATGGGTAATTAATTTTCTTGAAAAAGGTTAATTATCGAAAATACTAAAATTGAATTTTGTAATTCTTTTGAATGTATAATTGCAACATTTAACCGTAAACAAAGTTTAGTCTTTGATCAGTAAATTGCTCCATTCTGCTTTCAAACAAATGTTTGATCGAGAATAATTTACCGAAAAGACAAACGAAGTCTCTTTTCCATGGGAGAAGCATGAGACTCAATCCTATTCCTTTTCATGAATGAGAAAGGTATAATAGGAACATTTGAATTGTCTAAATTCTAATGTAACTCATAGCAATGAATTGCATATCTTATTTTCTATAAAGATTTCATTACCCTCATTTGGTGAATGAATCCTTTGTAACAACATGAATGTTGGTTAACTGGAAAACATGTATATGAGTTACAAAATTAGAAGCTAGACAAATTACCGCGAAAATTGGTAAAAGGAAAACTAGCTTAATTTATCTAGTTGGTTTACTTTAACCTTTAAAGGTGCTACATACCAGTATGGGGAAGGTAGACCTATTAAGGAAAAAATTGCATACCCAATTTTTCAAGTTGATAACATTGATGGATAACCCATCATTCACAGAGTAGAATACACCTTTTAGTACCTTAGTAATGATTACGTATGGTTCTTCAAAGGTCTAGGAAAGTAAAAATCAAGCAAGTTGTTTTCACTGGTTATGCAACACTTACAATGTTGTTAGATTCAGTGGGAGCATTTGTGTTGCATTACTGAATAAGAAGTTGTTTTAATAATTTCTAATTCAGTGGGAGCTACAAGCCTTATTTTCTGTGTAGTAACCCAGATTATCTTCAAAGATAATTACTTTCCAATTGTAGACACTTATGTTTTTAAGGAAAGTCGTGTGCGTTTCCTTACTAAACAATATAGTTCTACATCTACTTGTTATATCTATGACACAAATCATATTAATCGAATAAACGAACGTGTATCGTGTTGTTTATCTGCTACATGATGTTGTTCCAAGCACAAGTGGGAGAAATCTTTATTGTGTGCAAGGTACAACACATATAAATATGATTTAAATGGATTCTCTTGACCGCAAGGTAAGAGAGTAACGTTCTAATAGGAATTATACATTTAAATGTGTATGATTGCCCTATTAAGAATATGTGTCAAGATGATAACAAAGACTACTTTATTTTAAATATTTATGTCTTTCAATATTTAAGAAACACTTGTAGTTACAATTTATGTTACGTGAGAACGTGAACTAGATTTTAGCCCAAGGTAAAATATCCATGTGTCGTGAGAACGAGCATGGATGATTCTGCAGTTTCTTACATTGAACATTTCATGGAATGACATAATTAAATGAAGTAATCTGATACTACTTTGAATTTGAGTATTCATTGATGACTTACATATATGTAGTAAATATTAACTTGAAATATTAATTGAAACCCGAGGTGGTGTTCATAATTACTTTAATTATAAATGTTTATGATTTTGTAAAGTCACAAACATGAAGTCTGTTAATACAAGACTTACAATATAAAGTAAGACGTTAACTTGCTATGTTTTAAGACATGTGCATGAAGTCAATGAGTTGATCAAAGACTTATAACGTATAGTGGGATTATATCTGTTTTGTCTTTTGACTTGGTCAAAAATACTTGTGTTATAATACATGCAATTGACTTGGTAATTCTATTGTACCATTAAGTTTTACTTTATTGGTAAATAGGTAAGCCAAATAGTAGATGTTATCTTAAATATTGTTAGATTATCTTACAATATTAATTCTAATGAAATACCATATACTTATGGTATGTTCAGTTAGAAGAATCAAAATCTATTGGTATGTTTGATTCAAGATAACTATAGTTTCTTCCACATGTTATCAAGGTTAGTAGATTGAGTATAGATTGAATATACTCAATAAGACTCCAACCTAGAAGATTGATAAGACACCATTTGTTTATGGAATGTGATGAATCACATTAAGTCTTATAATGAAGTTCTGAATTTGTTAAACTACTTGTAGAGGGGGTTGTAACAAACTAAAGTCAGGAACTGTCAATGTTTTTTGTAATATCCCAAAAGAGAACAATGTATTGTTGCTCTACTTGCTAAACTATTTAGAGATAATATTTAAATTGTTAAAGGCAAGTGGGAGTTTTGGTTTAGATCTTGAAAGATTAAAGTTAGAAAATACATAATATTCTAAAATGCACTAGCAAATATCATGATGAGGCTAAACATGTATATGATAGACCTCAATATGATGGAATTGTCATTCATAGATCCATAAGGATATCTCAGATATTTAATATGTTGAAGAATATGAGTTACAGGATCATGGTAAGCCTGTTAATCATAATGATAAATTTACCAAATGTTGAATTGTGGTAAATCAATCATACTATGAATGATGATATGCTGTCCATAAAGATAATCAACTTTAGATACTTGGTTTATCTTAATAATGAATATGAGTTTCTTCAAAGGATGAAAACCCTAGTGGTTTAAATCTTTGTGTAGAAATCATATGGACAATATTGTACACATATTTAATGCATGTCTAGTGATAATAATATTAATCATATTTAAACAATTAACTATGATTGAATATTCTTTTCTAGATACATTAAATAAAAGTATAAAGATTATAATTGTCATACTTAGTTTCATTGATATGAAATTTTGACAATGAATATCAAAACTCTTTGTTGTGGAATTATTTTTGCGAGGACGATGAGTAATACAAAGTAGTTTTATAAATTCAAATAATCTTTGAATATGTACAGACTGCAAGACTCCATGAATGGATATATGCATGCATCTAGGAGATGATTCTTATGTTTAATATTAAATCCATGTTTGATTTAATAATTAAAATAAGATTGCTCATAAGTATTCCTGAAAGCTAGTGGGAGTATTATTTATTATTTTAAATCTTATAAGTTGTATGGGCAACTACATTCCACCTAAATTAAGTTTTAGTTGGTAATGAAACTTTGTTTGTAAGATTTGAAAATAAAACATACAACCTTGAAATATATGTTTATTACTATAAACATATGCGGTAAAAATAAATGAGTCTAATAGAACATGATGGATATATAATGAGATCTTAAAGTCTAACTTGAAGATTCATCATGTACATCATGTTGTAAGATTGTTGTGTCATGCTTGATTACAAGATGATTTGACAACATTGAAAGTTGTTAGTGTAATAAATATTTTAAAAGGAATATGTTTGGATTTAGAATCACATTCCACAGTCTGGAGATGCTCCTAGATTCTATGGATGATTATATGACAATTGTTTCATAATTGTCATTGCCAACAAACTTGAGTTTGGTAGGCACCAACATTACACTATAACTGTTCAAAGTTTACGGATGTTTAAAGAGCATATTATTGTTCACAATGATGCTAGTATAATTGAGATGACACTCAGTTCTAGTCATGGTATCCTTGATGATGACCATGTTGACTAATTATGTTCCGCTAAGGGCATAGTTGCATTATACATTAAAGAATAAAGAATACTTTAAAACTTTAAAGTTTTGAAAGATAATTGTCATAAAAGGGTGGTTCGGGTTATCACGCACCTTATGGAATGATATGACAATATCAAGATATGTGTAAACATATACAAGAAATTCACTTATTGAATTCTTGAAATAAGTATTCTCAAAATTCCTATAGATCAAAGTTAATTGAAATTATGCCTTGTCAACAAGTATGATTTTCCTGACTTGTGGCAAAATTCATTAACTAGTATTATCATGCATTGATATATTTAGTATTTGGATAAAGGGTGTTAAACAATTATTATTTATAATGAATTAAAGTACGGTATACGTTTAATTTCATTTATAATATTGTGTTCTGTATTTGCATGTTTAAATCCTTGAATAACTTAAGTTATTCTAAATAGTCCGTTGTCAATCAATAACATGGGAATGATATTGAATTAAGACAAATCTGAGTATTAGTTAGAATATACTTGAAAGTATATTGATGCGTAACATGACTAATTTCAGATGATATTCAATGAATTGAGTATAGGACTTATCCCACCATCATGATGATACTTTATGGATCTTTGTCATTAAGTATATCATGGATATTTATCCTCTGACTTGAGATACAAGAGATATGTCATGGATGTAGTGCATTTTTGTGAAGCAATCTAACGCTACACGTAACTGGTAGTTATAAGGGTTGTTTTCAGAAGTGTTGCGAAATTTATGAATCCTGCTTGTAGTCAAAATAGGATTTGTTTCCTTCAAATTTATTTTGAAGTATAATACTACTGGGCCCCTCGTAGGATTGTTAAGATGTTTGTATGGCCATACCCAAGGTCTTCTGTTCAGAAGAATTGGTAATCTTAATAAATAATATAAAGCGAGAAACAGAATAGTTAATTAAGAAATGAGTAAGATCCATATTCTTATTAACATGGTATTAGAAACAAAAGGATGAATATGATGATGAATCATCAAACTTAGTTTTTCTCCAGAAAACCATACACGAGTTGTACCGGGGGCATTGGCATGTTGCTAGACGCTAACCAATGTCATTTCACGTTTTGTAAACATATCCAAGTGAGAGCTGTTGGAAATGTATATATTTACAAACATGTGAATGTCCGGATTCGAACTCGTGACCACGGGATTGCACACATTAGCGAATGAGAATTAAAGTTAATAATTAATGTTTATGTTTACGATTAATTATTGCACATTAAGTCCGGTTAACGATCGTTAAGTATTTAACGGAAAAATGACTAACGACCGTTAAATGGAAAAGAGAAGGACTAGAAATGGAAAACTTGGAAAATTTATGGGTTTGGCTTTGGGCTTGTGTACATGGCCGGCCATAGGGCCTCTCCAAGGCCTAATTTCCCTAACTTGTTTCCTAAGTTTACCTACTAGTATATAAGGAGGGTTAGGTTCTAGGGTTTCACATACTTGTGCATTGAATTAACCCTAGATCTCTCCTTCTCCTCTCTCTTGTCCCAATCAGCCGAACACCCCATTTGTAAGGGAGTTTGGTTTTGTTTTTCATAAACGAGGACTTGTGTTAGATCTAGCAATCGCTTGATTCGTTGGTTAATTCGTGTGTACAAGAACGTGGTTGTAAGACATTATTCTTACATCATTTGGTTTGAGTTGTAAAACGGTAAGGGACAACTCTCTAAACCACTTCTTTGGTTTGCTCTAGAGATCTGACATTCGCAAGAGGTACGTTACGCATACTTTCAGTTAATTAATTTATTTGTTATGATCTTTAGCCTTCCGCTGTGTACTCTTGATGTCTTTATGTTTTATTGTATTTTATATATTATAAACTCAACAGTAATAACCTACAGCAAACCTGGAAGTTAGCTTGCGGAAAACTGATCTTGAAAGAAGAACATGACACACTACAAGAACCTTAACTCGATAGGAAGTAAAAAACGATTTATATATTTAGGTTTTAGACTAGCTATGCTGTTGATGCTGATACATGTTGTGTTGCTTGATAGTAAAGTTCCTTGTGAGTAAATTAAGTATATGATTATTTGTGTTGCTTGATAGGTACTGATATGGACTAAATGATTGCTTAACTTGTTTGATAAGCTAGTTATCTAATCATATTGGTATTGTGTAGGTGTCATAAGTGTTTCTTTTAGAGGATTAACATTTGGGCTACTAAAATAGTTGGGAGGGGAATTGGCGGGTCGGGGCGAGTGGGAAGCCAGGTGCGTCTGCACCCAAATCCTTCTTACAAGTGGTTTTGAGAGCGGGAAACATCTAATAGACCGGCTAAGAGAAGTTTTATGCCGTCGTAAAAGACTTGAACATCTTCAAATTTGTTAAGTAAAGAACAAATTAGATCCTTTTTACTAAGATTAGTAATTCACAAGAAAATAACAGAAGAAAACAGGATTATAGATACTAATTTTGCATTTAAGAAATCTAAATAAGAAGGTTTTATATGATAAAAGTATGAAAAATACTTCATCATGTTCTTTATTCTAACTAACCAGCATAATATCGATAAATAACGACTCTAAAAATGCCAAACTAAGGCCACGTCCTTATTTATCCCCCTTTAAAGTCAACTATTAACATTAAAATTTCTTAATTTGGATTGAACTTAAAGGGTACATGTAAATCGCGTTGATAAATACTTAAAAAAAATGTACATGTAAATCGCATTGATAGATACTTTCACAACTTAAAGGCGGTGCAAAATGAAAAAAAAAAAAGAAAAAAAAAATAATTACTTTGAAAATACAACTTATACTTAACAACTAACTAACCAAAAAAAAACTTGGATGGCCTGGTTTAGTTGTCCTAAAACATCACTCTTCAACCAATATCCAAAAGGAGATGATTTGCACGTCTTTTATTATTTTTCAAACTTCAGTGTACAATAGCAAAGTATGAGCTAGATACATATACACTGATGAGGTAACTCAAAACACGTTTCTAGGCATTTGGAATTATAGACATCGAGTTTGTTTAAACTTACAACCACCAAGGAGAGACACTTTAGATGGATAGATAAAAATCTTTGTCTCACTCCTCGATTTACATCCCGCGTTTGTTATTGCGAGTTTGTCCTTTATTATAAAGGAACAAGTTATTTGGACCCTCCCATAAAGGGGTTTCGTGAAGCCCTGTGCATTGAGGGTTTATAACGGTGTACATCGCGATTTTTACATTTTGACCAAAATCCCCCTATTGTCACATCATAAGAGGGTCTTAATAATATAATCCTGTTATAAATCTATAAAAGCAATTGTCAACTATTATAATGCATTAAAGTCAAAAGCCAAAATTTTTGATGTCTTAAATTTATTATTGTGAGTTTAGATAACTTTTTATACTAAATTTGTAAGCTTGTAATTTTTTATTGTAAGTTTAGATAACTTTTTATACTAAAATTGTAAGCTTGTCCAATATTATAAAAGACAATAGCTAACATCTTAGGGTTGCAAACTTGTAAAACTAAAATCATAAGCTTGCAACAAAAAAATGCTTGACCATTGGCATTTAAAAGAATTCAACATGCCTACATCTAGTTGAATCATTCCCTCCTTATTTATAACCACCTTCTACAAAGCTACTTTCCCTCAAAAGGCGATGTGGGATGCTCAAAAGTCAATACCCGATTGATGGGTATACTTGCACCAGTTTTATTTTTCATAGTTTTATGATGTTATACCGGTTGTTATGCAATGAAAGGTGCTCTATCCACACCCATGAGGTTTAACTTAGACATATATGGACTGGATGGCGCTTGTACTTCACGAGTTGATTATCGAATGGTTGAAGACTTGGAGTTATGAGTTATGTTTGTCATGGAGAGGTGTTGAAGGTGCGGCTTCGTGGGTTTTCTTTTCAAGGTTTGTGTGGCGACGGGTGGTCGCAGTAGCTAAGGTGTGTTTAATTTTGCAGGTGTTAGTGAGAATTTCTTAATATGAAGTTCTATTTTTACATGTATGTGTGTAAGCGTGTTTTTTACATGATGTTCAAGTTTGTGATTTTGTTTAGCTTTTAGACTAGCGATGGGATTGATGCTGATCCACGATGATAAATGAGCATATATGACTATTTTTCTTGCTTCATAGATACTACTATCTTGGTCTTGTATAGGTGTCATATGTGTTGAGAGAGGATTAGCTAATGGGAAGCCGGGTTGGTCTCGTACACCCACAATCCTTTTTGCAAGTGGTTTACTAGCAAGAACAAAACATCGAGGTGTGAAAACGAAGTAGACTGGATAAGTGGAGAAACATGGCGTCATACAATATAAAAAGCAATGAGTCAAGAGCTCAAACAACAAGCTTGCAGACAAGAAAAAGTTGACTACAAGCCTTTAGAAAGGTTTGGCATGCTTACTTTGTATTGCATCGTTGCCTTCTTATTTATAACCATCTCCCACAACCTACTTTCCTTCCCTAAGCCAGGTGGGAAGCTATAAAGTTGAAACTTTGTGAGTGCACAAGCATTAATCACCTAAGCAAAAACAAAAAGGTTTTTTCGACATATTGCTTTTATAAAAGGAAAAAAAGAATGTACCATGGAAGTTATGAATTAAAAATTAGCTTGTTTTCATATTTATGCATTTGTTTAAACATTATAAAAATTTTACATTTCGATTGATTAGAATTAAAATAAGTATCCTCTCTTTATACATAGTTGAAATTCAATCAGTTAAGACTTACTAATTTACACAAACAAAAGTTGAATCTCGCTAAATTTTCAACCAAAAGACAATAATTTATACCAGTATGCTGTTTTATATTATCACAAACTTTCGAAAATAATAAAACCATTAATAAACATCATTGGCCTCAAAAGTTTATCATCACCCTCATAAATAAAACCTTGAAACCAGTAAAACTACTACAGTGGGGTTCAAGGCCATTCGCAACAACCTAAAAAAGATTTAGCCATATAAGTTCAAGACAAACCTAAGCATTATCATCGCCGATTTGTAGCTTTACCTCTTTAACAAAACTATCAGCCTCAAAGCTAGTCACACCACCGTCCAAGTTCGTCTAAACATGCATAATTTACTAAACTTTTTATTGATATCTGGTTGTATAACATCATTAATCATTAATATATGAATTCATAAATAACCAAAATTGTGATTTTAAACAAATGAAAGAATAAAAACAATGTCCTTTACTTGGTAGTGAAAATCTTAACACGGAATGAAACAAACACAAATCACACACCATGGAAAACCACACGGATCACGATCGGCACCTTCTCACATAAAACAATATCAACTGTCCATTATTTCTTCATCAATCCATCGTCACACACCATGAATGGCGGCATCGAAGGCTCCGGTGACAGCGAAGAGAGCGGCAACATGTGTATTTGTTTTTGTGAGCAGCCGAAAATAAGTGAGACAGAGAAGGAAGAGAGTTGTGAGTTTGTGTGTGTGTGTTAATGTGTAACTGAAGGATTGTGTCTAAACATATAGTGGGTCATATTCCGGTTTGGAAATGGGTCATTACAATGGGCTGTACTGTTACAAGTCGACTGAATTGAAGATTACAAGAGCGTTTTGTTTTACTACCTCCGTCCCAAATTATAAGTCCAGTTTGACTTTCTAAGTTCAACTTTGACCTTAAATAATTTTATTTGTATTACATAATATTTGATGCAAAATATATAAATAGATTGTGGTTTAAATGAATTTTCATTTAGTATATTTTTTATCAAGTGTTTTATAATACAAACAAAAATATTTAAGGTCAAAGTTCGAATCAAAAAGTCAAACTGGACTTAAAATTTGGGACGGAGGGAGTATGTAATAGCTGTACTTTTAAGCTAGCATATGTAAATAGTCACCCGGTCAAAATTTGAAAAACTCTAATCTCATCAATTTACCAGCTTATGAACTTATTAAGAATAAACATAAGAGTGTACACTTGTCATAATTTATACATGCCCATCTTGCATCTATCATTTTTCCTCTGTATTTACAAACACCTTCCCTTCGGAGTGTGATGTGGGAAGGTGATTTTAAGGAATTTGCTACACTTCTAAGATTATAAGTTTATGTAAACACTAATTAATGTGTGATATAACCTGCTTATTACTATAAGCAATGATGTTGCTCCCAACTTAAGTATATATAAAAGCCATAGTGCCTGTAAGAGCAGAAGAGTCACTCTTTGAAATCTTGCGAAAGCATCTTCATACAACGCAGAGGTGGTAATTTGAGACCCGTCAAGTTGGGTAAATATTTATTATGGGACGAGTTTGGTTGGTTCCCTCTAAATATTTTAGATGGGTCCAATTGGGTATTAATAACAATAACGTACTCATTTTTTACTACTCCCTATATGTCAAAACTAAGGTTCGTCTTTTTTGTTTAGCTCGTCTTAGGATCACATCGGATAACAAAACTAGTTCTTCATATTTTTTTCTAATATGTGTCTTCAATATATTCATTATTAAAAGAGTGGGATGATGTTTGGGTTGGAGAAGGTAACCTTATGAGGTAACTCAAACCACGTTTCTCGTAATTTGGATTTATAGACATCAATGAGGTAACTCAAATCACGTTTCTGGTCATTTAGAATTTTATACATCGAGTTTGTTTCGACCTATAACCATCAACGAGCTGAGAGCACTATAGATGGCTAAATAAAATTTGTCTCGCTCCTGGATTTATAATAGAAGTAAACATTCTCATCCTCATCGACCGGATCCAACCGGCGTTTAATATTGTGAGCTTGTCACTTATTCTAAAAGAAATGGTAAAAATTCATGGTGTGTTAAGATTTATATAACTTTAGCAAGCTCGTTTTCACAAGTTAACTAGATCACCATAACTCAGGAAACTTAATTGTTTTTTACTTAACAAGAGCGGATTTCTCCAACCAATTGATCAAAACTCATAGACAAGATTTGACAATTATAAGACACTAAGTGTTCTTTCGACCAATTCCACTTAGCAAGTACAATCAAAAGTGACAACCAATAGCAACAAGTTTCTAGTATAATAGGTTCTTAGCATAAACAAGAGATCAAAATGAAATCACATCATTCATCAAAACACACTTTATTACTTTTAGGGCAGTTTCACAAGATCATTGGTCAAAAGTTTATGCTTGCAAGTTTACAAAACTCAAATCTTAAGCTTGCAAGCAACAAAAAGTTGTAGTCCCACCAAGTTTTATGTTACAGTGAGATTGTAATTGATTTTAGAAAAGAAAAAAATGGTATAAAAATTTATTTTTTATTTAGTTTTGCCCAAAAATGTGATGAGAATATATAGGATTTAATATAAAATGTTACAAAAAAAGATCGGGCTAAAAACCTTTTAGAGCATTATAGTTGTCAAGAATGGCAGTTTTGCATAGCGAACTAAAAAAATAACTCTTTTAGACATTAATGTTGACATTTTTGTCTTTCTTTAAGTATTATGACCATTTTACCCTTTCTGAATTTTTTTCGAAATACCTTTTTTTTCGATTTTTTTTTTCAAAATATATATTTTTTAATTTTTTTTTCCAAATTTTTTTTTTCTGGATTTTTTTTTCAAAATACTTTTTTTTCAATTTTTTTTTTATGAAATGTGTTTTTTTAGATTTTTTTTTTTGTGACACGCGAAAAAAAAATTGATTTTTTTTGTAATATTTTTTAATAAAAAAAATTCACTTGTAACAAAAAAAATAATCAAAAGTGAATAAAAAACAGGTGAAAACGTATAAAAACGGATATTAGAAAGAAAAAAATGGTATAAAAATTTATGTTAAGATTGTAATTGATTTTAGAAAGAAAAAAATGGTATAAAAATTTATATTTTATTTTGTTTTGGCCAAAAAATGATAGGATTTAATATAATAAAATGTTACAGAAAAAGATTAAGTGAAGCAAAAGATATATGATCATGGTTCATTGGGAACCACGCCTGCCGAATGCGGAACTTCAGACGGACCCTTTGCCAGAAAAGCTGTGAAAGTGTCGCATTTAGGTTCTTTGCAATCGAAGGCAAAGCCGTGGCAAATTTGTTTTTGCATAAAAAACATGGATTTTTCCCTTTATATGGTGGATTAATTAAAGGGCTAATGGCTTCTAAATGTATCATAGTTGTCATGATTTCATTTTATATGTATCGAACAAATTTTTTTATTTTTTGCTATTATGTGTACTAAATTTGATTTTTTTGGCATTTTTTTGTACTTTATGACCATTTTGCTCCTCCCAAGTTTATAAAATGAGAGACAAAATGGTCATAAAATACACAAAAATGCGCAAAAATTTAGTACACATAATAGCAAAAAAAATTGTTCGATACATATAAAAGGAATAAGTGACTAAGTATAATACATTTTGGTGCCATTAGCTTGTACGCTTGTACTGTGAGTTGATGTTGTCAAAGATAATGAGACCACTTTTTTCATAAACATTTTGTAATCATTTTTGGACTACTGTGATGGGAAGGCTACATCGCTTGGCCGGAAGCTTGCCGGAAGCATTATATGTTCTGCGAATTGGTGAGTTATGAAAGTGGAGTACGTCAAGTGTATTTTTCATCTTATACATGATTTCTACAAAAGGTGAAGAACGGTAGGATCACTCTGGTCCCATGCATCCTAAGGATGCTAACCGGACCCTCCCCAATGACCCGACCCTAGGCAATGAGCATATGTCCCAGTGACTGTACTTATCAAGAGGTGGGCATTGAACCCTGACAATTTTCTCCAATAGGCCCCTCATTGACCGGTATTTGCGGTAGGGGATGGTACCAATTGAAAGCTTTTAGACCAATGGAGAGATTCGAACCCCGATCTACTGACACAAGGTTGGAAGCTCTTACCATTGGACTAAAGGCCCATTAGTGTAAATATCTAATGGTATACTTTTTAATCAATTCAAAGCTGGATATCCATATAGTTCATAACATAGCGAGGTTTATAAATATCCATATGAAATTTAAGGTATTCATAAACATAGCTAGCAAGGTTTTCTTAGTTTGTTTTATGGTCTTCGGAGTTATATCTAAAAGATAGAACATGGGTTTGATTAATGGGTTCGATTAGGATTTTGTGTTCTTGCTTGTATTAATGGTGGTGGGTGGTGATGGATGGTTATAATGATTGACGGTGGTGAGTGGAGATGAAGAAGGAAGATGGTGGATGAGGTGATGGGTATTTTGTGTTTGGAGTGGATGGATGGTATTTGGGAATGAGTTTTGTGTTTGATGATGGTGACAAGATGATGATGGCAGTGGATGTGACTGAGATGATGGTGGTGTTGGTGCTGGTAGTGATGGTAGTGTGGGTGAGTAAAGTGAATAGTGTTAACTTTTAAAGTAAATACATCATTCATTCCTAAGGTTGTACAAGTTGTACCAAAAGAAATGAGAGTGGGAAGAAGGCGAAGGTAAAATAGTCATTTCATAAGATTAACGGGAGTTGACCGAAAAATAACAGTCAAACCGGACAGGGACGGGCGGGGCCGGGGGGGGGGGGGGGGGGGAATCACGGAAAATGTACTTAGTGTGATAAAAAAACATGAAATAAGGACTAACGGTGAAAAAAATCCAAAGTACGACCCGAGCATAATATTTTTAGACAAGTTTAGGGACATGTATTTTACTCTAAAGTAAATTAATAAATTGAAAATATTTAAAACATCTTTTATTAACCATTTATATTTGTGACATGTCAAGGAACTTTAAGTTTAAAATTGTAGGCTTGTCAATAAATACAAAAGCGAACAATGACTTTTCTTCTTGCAAACTCACAAATTTCAAAGAATAAGTTCGCATGAAAAAAAAGCTAATGCTGGCTTTTGAAGGAATTCAACATGCCTGCCTTGAATTCTATCATTCCTTTCTTATTTATAACCAACTCCCACAACCTACTTTTCCTCACAGAGCAATGTGGGATGTTCAGAAATCAAAACCCATATGTTTATTTCTAGTGTACTGGTGTATTTGAATTTATCTTAACATTACCAGTACATGTTTATTTCCAATACTTTTACACTTGTTTTATAATTGTCTTTAAGTAATTGTGACATTTAAAAATATAATTTACTGATATAAGTAGATAGCTCATTTTTATGAGTTATACAAATTTACATTATAAAAACAAGAACCTTGGAAAGTACGAAAAGCTATTAAAGATGCTATGAAGTATAAGCACAATTATTTCTTTTATAAGATTTTATGTTTCTTAGAACTTGGTCTCCATTTCATTTTACACATATGTAAACTTCTCAGTATATACTAGGTTGTTCGTGAGACTCGAAGATCCAACATGTCGGACCGCTTGAACCACCGACCCGATAGGACGGCTAGTCTGATGCCTGAACCGACTATTAAAACCATAGTTACTGCATATTGTAATTTGTTTTCTTCTTACTAAGGTGTTAGTTGCAAATAGGAATATAACTTGGTGATCAACACTAAATTTGTACGGTTTGTAAAGATTAACATACTCAAAACTCGAAAAACCTTTGTTGCTGCCATAATGACTGAAAATGAGTACTACATCCAAGAAGTCCGTAAAAATCTTGTAACTGGAGGAAAGGTTCGGTTTCAACTTGTTTCTTTATAATAGAATCTGCATTCACAGGTTAACTATAGTTTGCAAGACATAGTGATAAGTATATAAGAGTGTCCCTTTCTAACAAGTTGTGTTTGTGCTCATTAAGAACCTTTTGTACTTTATAATAGCATGTATTAAGCCACTTAAGCTCTATACTAAGTGCAAAAGTTGCAAGAAAATTTCTCGCAACAGATTTCACCAAAAACCCTTCCATGTTCATGTATGTTCCAAGCATCGTTAAGCTTGTTTTCATTAAGCGCATTTTGTTATTCCTCACTTTGCTTAATTATGTGGATCCCTAGCTTGCAAAAGGATTGTACCTATCAAAAAAGTTCCATTGATAGACTTCAACCCTCCGATGAAATGTCCTTTTGTAACAATAATGACATCTTAGTAAGTAAATTGATCTATCCAAATAGTCACCCTATTGAAATTTGAAAAAACTCAAATCCTAGAACAAATACAAGCTTATGAAGTTTTAAAGAAAAGCTTAGAAAAGCTCAAACCGAGAAAGTTGTATGCTGATAGCCTGATATAGATGCAAAAACATTTTTTTGTAGCATCTATGTTTCTAGTAAATCTTTTCCTTTTCATGTATAGATACATATTGTTTTGAATATTTACAAAAAATATTAATTGAAATACATTCACCATTTACTTTGTCTGCTTTAGTTGTAAGTAAGGAATATTAGGACTTGCTAATAATCATCACCAAAGTTAGTTAATGTCATAAATTATAAACATATGTCTCAAACTTTTTCGATTTTGTAATTTACTTTTTGTTTTTGCTTAGGTGATTTATTTTTCTATAGACTAAAACTTAAATCTAACTCTATTAGCTCGGTGTGATATTATAGTATTTATCTTTCATGAGTTTAATTACCTCCAAAATCTTTTATATGAAACGTATATTTGAAGACGCAAAGACAGTGGCGGAACTCGAGGATTCTTGTTCGGGTAACTATCCCTGATATACATATAAGACATCGATATGGGTAACTATATATATAACACATTGATATGATTAACTTATGTTTTAAAATGTCACAATTACTTAAAATAATTATAAAACAATCATACACCTATGGGAAATAAAACAAGTGCTAATTGCCAAGTATAATAATATCATAAGATAAAGTAATCATTAATCAAATACACCAGTGTACTACAAATTTGCATGAAGTCGA
The DNA here is from genome assembly GCA_019973895.1 of Chrysanthemum seticuspe. Classification (NCBI taxonomy): domain Eukaryota; kingdom Viridiplantae; phylum Streptophyta; class Magnoliopsida; order Asterales; family Asteraceae; genus Chrysanthemum; species Chrysanthemum seticuspe. The sequence continues at coordinate 299,163,707 of BPTQ01000001.1, forward strand.
TTGGGTTTTTGACTTTTAAGCATCCCACATCGCTTTGGGGTATGGTTGGCGACAAGTTTTTAAGAGCATATTTTAGCATTTAGCATTTTTTTTTTTCATTTGAGTATTAAAGCCTGTTTGGCAAGAAGCATTTAGCATTTTTTTTCATTTGAGTATTAAAGCAGTGACATAATTTGGACACAATGTGAACCTTGCACATACTGTTACGACCACAAGGCTACTATTTATAGTCCTAAGGTCTCGTAACTAATATAACACATCAACGTGTAATTCCATAACGTGTATGTTTGTTCCAATGAGATCTTGTGTTAAGACAGACAAAACTTGTATATGCTCATCCAAAATAACGTCTGCCTAAAAATGAATGTGAGCATTTACATTCGTGGTGATTATTATAGGTAGTGTTAGTATTGGTTTTGCCTAACCTCTAGTATATGTTCATCCATAGCATGATCGTCACTTCACATATGTTAGTTGTTGCAGTACGCAACGAGGATTAATCTTCCTTATTCATATAAAATAATTTTTGTTAATAGAAATTTTGATTGTTCGGTGCTTTTGTATTGGTCAGGATTTAAACAAAATGTGTTATATAGATTGGGTATCTTAATGTTAGGCAAAATATTAGTCTCTTAATGAGGCAAAGTGTAGATGTCTGGTCCTGGTATATCACTTCATCCGGAGAGAAGCAACTGAAATAGTTACGATGATTAGGCTATGTTCGTTAAGAGTGTGGTAGAATGCTAGGATGGATATTGGAAGTGTGTTGGGTTTTAGATTTGAGTGAGGGTGTGATTATGTTAAAGAAAAGAAGACAAATGTAATATAGTCATTTCATTAAAAGTAATTATAGAGGTGCAATAATATATATTATATATATATAAACCGGTCATACTGGTGAATTCGGAACAAAACTAACAAGTAATTGTATAACATCAAAACATACATTAATTAGTTTTTATCTAAACATGTAATCGTAATGGTTAAGGTAAATTCAAATAGATCACAAGTACTGTACTACGAAATGCTTAAAATCAATTGGGTTTTGACTTATGAGCATCCACTACAACAATCGGATGGACGGGCGATGAGACTTTCGCCGGGGACGCAGTGTCCCCAGCGAAAGTCACTAAACGACAAAATAAAATCTGACGTGGCACATGAATACGCTGACCGGTTAGGATCTGACGTGGCACATGAATACGCTGACCGGTTAGGAAAAATTCAACGAACACTTTCGGCGGGGACAAGTCCCCGGCGAAAGTGCGTTGGATTTTTAACAAAGTTTGACTGGTTAGTCAAAATTCAACGTAATCTTTTGTCGGGGACTTGTCCCCGCCGAAAGTGTATTTCACTTTTACCAAAATTTGACCAAAGTCAAAAGCATGCTAATTGTTCCCGGGGAAATTCCCGCCAAAACTTTCCCCGAAGACATGTCCCCGGCAAAAGTAATATTTACAAAAATACACTTTATTGCAACTATTAATACATAACTAAAACCCCGATGCTTGGATAGTGTTTTCATTACGTAAAACCCTAAACTATTTTAAAATTAAAACGACATATCTTTAGTTCCATCGTCTGGCGTTATAACTCCAAACCCTTTTGTGTCATTAAACCACTTCATCGTCCCTGTCTTTCTCTCCTCACCCATTTTTTTAAAACCCTAGAAGCTGAAAAAAATATATATGAAACCCTAAATAATTGAGGGGGTTTATAAAGGGAGGGTGGAGGGTAGAATAGGGAGTTTACAAAATATTTGGTCAAAGAAACGAAGACTTGAATTTTAAGCAACTGGGTTGTATCTCGAGGTTATCCAACGGTTGGGATTTATTAATGAGACTTGACGAAACAGAGTAGATATATAGCTATGGGAAAAATAAAAATATTAAATTTATGATGAATTAATATGGTTCTTAATTCGTGTTTGTTAATTGTGATATTGTTTCTTCAGTTTCATTCTTTAAGCATATGTAATTTAGTATTGGAAAAGGGGTGTTTGGACACCATAACCTGGTTAATTAAGAACATGGTCAGCTTTGCAAATCCAGCATGTGCTTTGATTTATAAAAATACTTGACTGATACATACGAATTAGTTAAACATACATATTATTCCAACAACAACAACATCAACAACATCAACAACAACTACAAGAACAACAACTACTACTACAACTACATACGAAGATTTTCCATGTCACCTAACAGCTCACGAAGTAATGCATCTGACTGACATGCGTGGTCGTCAGGAATCCTTGCCATTTCAAGTCTTGCCTCCAGCAACCTTACTCTTGTCTCTAGCACATGTTTTTGTGATTCCAACAAGTTTATCCTAAGATCTTTATCATGGCAGCTCGAGCACTGTGTTGGTGCAGATCCAGAACCTTGAGATGTTGAACGAGAAGAGATTGTTCTTAAGTACTCGTCAAATTCACTCTTTCACATAAAATATCCGCACCCATTATCTTCTTTTCTGGGCTGTTACATAATAAGAAAATTATAAGAGATTACAACCCAATTATTTGTATATTTACATAAATAAGAAATGCATGATTGTTCACCTTTGACAGAGGACATGCATAATATTGTCGTCCAGATGAATATTCTCTATGTGATGTTCTTAATCTTATATTTCCTGCTCCACAAGAACACATAAAAGGATTAAATGGCTTCATCTCAGGTTTTGAAATTTGTGTGAAGATAAGAGGTTGTGAAAGCTAATTTCATATTTCTGCTTTCCCCGGGGACATGTCCCCGGCAAAAGTGTAAAAGCTAATTTCATATTTCTACTTTCCCCGGGGACAAGTCCACTGCAAAAAACGGAAAGCAACAGTAGCGTGCAGTTTTTGCAAGGGACAAGGCCCCGGCGAAAGGGATTTGCTCAACAGTGGTATTCAACTTCCCCGGGGACATGTCCCGAGCAAAAAGAGTGCCACGTTGGACTAACAACGTAATTAAGTAATTAAATAAATGTTCAAAAACAGTTTTCCCCGGGGACGTGTCCCCGGCAAAAATAGGTGCCACGTCGGACTCGTTTGACCGGCGACAAATGGCTGCGGGACCCACCTGTCCCCGGTAAAGGTGGCCACAAGTCCCCGGGGAAAGTATTCCCGAGAGGGTATTGCCGGGAGACTTTCGCCGGGGACATGTCCCTGGGAAAAGGATTTGCAGGGGACTTGTCCCCGACGAAAGCCCTGATATTTCCCCTGCGAAAGCCACGATTGTTGTAGTGATCCCACATTGCCATGTGAGGAAAGTAGCCTTCAAGGAGGTGGTTATAAATAAAAAGGGAAGGATTGAATTAAAGTAGGCACGTTGAATTCTTGTAAATGCCAATGGCCAACATTTAATGTTTGCAAACTTATGATTTCAGTTTTATAAGTTTGCAAACATGATATTTGGTTGTTGTTTTTTATATTGTTTTACAAGCTTACAATTTTAATATATACTTATCAAAACAATAACACACAAAAAATCACAAAATGCGCTTAATTAACACAAGCTTAATATTGCTTGGAACTTACAATAACAAGGAATGGTTTTCGGCGAAATTGAGCAATTTTCTTGTAACTATTGCACAAAGTCTAGAGCTTAATAGAGCTTATGAGATAGTACAAAAGGTTCTAATGAGCACAAACACAACTTGTTAGAAAGGGACACTCGTATATACTTATCACTATGTATTGTAAATTACATTTAACCTCTTAATGCAGATTCTGTTATTAATAAACTAGTTGAATCAAACCGTTTCCTCTGGTTACAAAATTTGTATGCCCTTCTTGAACTTAATACTTATTTTCAGTCATTTTCGCAGTAACTAAGGTGTTTCGAATTTTGAGTATGTTAAACTTTACAAACTGTACAACTTTGGTGTTGATCACCAAGTTGTCTTCCTATTTGCTACTAAAGCACTAGTAAGAAGAAAACAAATTACAATATACACAGTAACTAAGGTTTTAATAGTTGGTCCAGGCTTCGAACTACCCGTCCTATCGGATCGATGGTTCAACCAATCCGACATGTTGGATCTACGAGTCTCAAGAACCGAAAGACATATGATACACATAAAATCTTATAGAAACTTATACCTGTGTAAAAAAGAAATGGAAACCAGTTGTAAGAAACATAAAATCTTATAGAAATTGATTGTGCTTATTATACTTCATAGCATCTTCTCTAGCTTTCCGTGCTTTCCAAAGTTCTCGTATTTATAATGTAGAATTTTATAACTCATAAAATAAGGGCTATCGACTTATACAAATAACTTATGGTTTTAAATGTCACAACTACTTAAAGGAGCTTATAAAACAATTACTATAAAACTGCGGGAAATAAAACTAGTGCAAGTATAGCATACGATAATTAGTGTCTATCTAAACATCTAATCGTAATGGTTAAGATAAATCTAAATACACCACCAGTGTACTACAAAATGCTTAAAATCACTTGGGTTTCGACTTTTTGCACCTCACATCGCATTGTGAAGAAAAGTGGCTTGTTGGAGATATCTTGAATTCCATCAAAATCCTACGTCAACTTTTTTTGCTTGCTAGCTTTTGATTTAAAAATTTGAAGTTTGCAAGCAGATTAGGATGTCGTAGGCTTTTATATTTTATTGACAAGCTTACAATTTTAAACATAAAGTTAGAAAAACATTGACATGTCACAACTATAAATGGTTAATGTTAAATGTATTATAGCTAATTAGTTTTAGTGGTACTCACAAGTTTCAAACTATAAGTACGTGTGAATTTATAAGTTTATTATTCATGAATTTGAGTGCTTCCAAAATCTTTAATATGAGACAATATATTTGAAGACGCAAAGACAGTGGTGAAACTTGAGGATTCTTGTTCGGGTAACTATCACTTTTATATATAAAGAACATCGATATGGGTAAATATATATAAAACACTGATATCAGTATCTTATGTTTTGAAATGTCACAATTACTTAAGATCATTAATCTGTATAAAACAATCATACAACTATATGGAAATAAAACAAGTGCTAACTGCCAAAGTGCCAAGTATAACATCGTAACATACTATAATTAGTGTTTATCTAAACATGTACTCGTAATGAGTAAGATAAATTAAATACACCAGTGAACTACAAATTGCTTATAGTAAACTGGGTTTGACATCTGACATCCCACATCGCCTATGGCTGAGAAGACTCAATAAGACATAGGCATGTTGAATTCCTTAAAAGCCTACGGTCGACTTTGGTTGCTTGCAATGCATACATTATGATTTGAGTTCCCTAAGTTTGCGGCCGCAACTTCGATCATTGGTTTTTATAATAACTGACAACCTTACAATTCTTTATAATAAGTTAGCTACACGCCATAGATTAAAATAGTTAATGTCAAGGAATAACTAACAAACCTCTAGGGTGGTGGCAATGGCTTCGGCAAAGGCTCGGTATGGCCTGATGCCTAGCGGCAACACCGCCGCTACGGCTGCGGCATGGTGTGGCATGGAGGGTTCTCGGCAAAGTTTGCCGATTTGGCATGAAGACTTGGTCCAAAAAACTAGCCGTTGAACGGCTCTTTTTCTAGCCGTTAGACCTCCAAAAAAAAATAATAGTTACCTGAAGAGGTGAGAAGAAGCCAGGTGAATTAAGCAAGCCAGAAGGACTAAAAAGATTAGGAAACATAAACCCAGTTGGTGATTGTGATATAACTAAATCCATAGGCCTTTTATCCTTAAATCCCTTGATGATGGTCCTCCTGTGAATATGTTTTCAAATGATGATGTTTGTTGTTTTTGTGATAGTGACAACATCGGTGGCGGTAGTGATGATTCTGATTGTTGGAAATGGATGGTTTTTTTGTTTTTTATTTGTTGGTTGATATTTTATATTTATTGTATGTATCTATTTAGTTTGAGTAGTTAAATAACATGTACAAACAGCAGTTTACAGCCAATGTCTTGTGTGTCTTTGCAACTTGATCTTATCCACTATTAAGCAAGTGTTGTTGCGAGCTTATGACCCGAATGTACTATCGGAGTTACTCGACGAAAATATTCATCACCGTCTCCGATATGATCTTACAGAGCATGTAGACGCTCAAGACTTACCATACCTTGATGACTAGTGTTTTTTTTAATAAGTATTATGTAATTTTCTTTTAAGTATTAATAAAATATTACTCCATCCGTCCCAAATTAATTGTCCTCATTTAACTTTTTAAAGTCTTAATTTCTCAACTTTGATCTTAAATATTTTTATTTATGTTATATAATAATTGATGCAAAATATATGAATGAATTGTCTTTTAAATATTTTTTCATTGGTGTAATTTTCATCAAGTATTACATAACACATACAAAAATATTAAGGATCAAAGTTGAGAAATTAAGACTTTAAAAAGTCAAATGAGGCCAACTATTTTGGGACGGAGGGAGTATGTTTTTATTAAATTGTTTAATATAATTATAAATAAAAAAAATTAGATGAGGTATGGGTTAGGCATGGTTGCCACTAAAAATCTGTGGTTAGGTATGAGATAGGTATGAGATGAGATGGAAGGATATTATTGGTGGGTGATTAGGTATGAGAAATTTAGTTAGGCATGGTTGCCACCACCCTTAAGTTTATTCAATTTAGCGGTTGAATTGTTCTTTTTGTATCGTTAGGCGACCAATTTTTAGCCCCTGTACATTCATATTATTAAACACGGATTGTATAAATAATAATGTTACACGAAGAGATTGGATTTGATCCAGGAGTGAGATAATTCTTTTATCTCTGGTTCTCAGCATCTAGATTCAATTTATTCATTTTAGTGTCTCTCTTTGATAGTTGTAGCTTAAACAAACTCGATTACTGACATCTGGAAGACTGGAGTTTTAAGACAACTAAACCATTGTATAGTCAAAGTTATTCATTTTGTTTGTAATTAACATCGACTTTAAGTCATGATAGTATTTTTCAACGTGATTTACTTGTACTCTTTGAGTTCAATCCAAAATTTGAAAATTGTCGTTTTTTGATACGTGCAACTCTCGTTAACCGTGACTTTTGTATCTTGTTTTTGTTTGATTCCTTAATAAAATGTTGCCTTTTTAAAAAAAATTACTAATCTAATGTAAAAAGGATCAAATATGTTCTCTACTCCAAAAATTTGTGGATGTTCAAGTTTTTCATGCTCGATGTCTTGTTCCTGCTCGAAAACCACTTGTAAGAAGGATTTTTGGTTGTAGGCCAACCCGCCTTCCCACTCAGTCCCGGCGTCTCAACCGGCCAATCCCCTCCCTCCTAATCTAATGGCCCGCAATTACAAAGTTGAACAAGCAACTAGTCAATATTAATATTAGGGATGGCAATAAAACCCGTACCTGATGGGGACCCGATCTCCAAACTGATTTGACTAAGGAATCCCCGATTTGACCAGGGATGGGGATGAGGCCGGAGATGGGGAATCCCCAAATCACGTAATTGGTTATGGGGCGGGGATAGGGATAACATCAAACCCCGAACCCAACCTGAACCTGAACCCGAACCCGCCGGCCCCGGTCTTTTTAATGTAACAATATATGAAAATTATATGTATAGCCATATAATGTTTAATTTTGTATGTATTTTTCTATGGGCATTGACATGTAATGTATATACAATATGTAATATTTAAGTGATCATATAACTTAAAAATAAAAAAAATTAAACACCAATTATTATATATTACTTTACCATTGTTTTGTCCGAATATTCACATACAATGCACCTTATTCTTAGATTATATGTGTTGTTTCGATATCTTACGATGCGTTGAAGTTAGATTGACATTGTTACTAATTTAAGTATAGGTGATGTTCATTTCTTGAGACACTTTATGATTAATTCTTTATTTTTCGATGAGTTGCTTATTTTTAGATTTTCTTGATAAGGATGAGAAATCCTTGAATCTCTGCGGGGATTCCCAATTCCCTTTGGGGATGGAGATGTAAAACTATTCCCCGATGGGGATTGAAGTAGGAAACGGTCGATGACGTACAAAATCGGACGAAAACGTAAAGAAATGGACGAAAACGTAAAAAACAGATGAAAACGTAAAAAAAAAAAGGAGAAAACTTATAAAAAAAAATGGATGAAAACGTAACAAAGGGGTCGAGAACGTAAAAAAATGGACGAAAACATAAAAAGACGAACGAAAAAGTAAAAAATCATACGAAAACGTAAAAAAACATATGAAACGTAAAAAAACAGACAAAAACGTAAAAAATGATGAAAACGTAAACAGACGAACGAAAACGTAAAAAATCATACGAAAACGTAAAAAACAGAAGAAAACGTAAAAAACAGAAGAAAACGTAAAAAACAGACGAAAACGTAAAAACGAATGAAAAAGTAAAAAACAGACGAAGACGTAAAAAAACGGTCGACGACGTAAAAAATCGGACGAAAACTTAAAAAATCGGACGAAAACGTAAAAAAACCATACGAAAACGTAAAAAACAGACGAAAAGCGAAAAAAAATGGACGAAAACGTAACAAAGGGGTCGATAATGTAAAAAAAACGGGTGAAAGCATAAGAACACAATGTTTTAAGTTATTTACTAAAGGCCGTTAGTATAAGGACTAACGATGCTGATATGAGAAATGAAGATGTGAAGACCCATTATTGTACATAATTTGATATTTGGTTTAGCATATTGATACATAAATGATAATGTTTATCATATTGGTAAATTTGAGAAAACATGTTTATCATTTTTGAGTTTTACCCTATGTTGAAATGCCCAAGGATAGGAAAGAACAAGGTTTCTCATCGCGGAAGAGCTCTTGCACCAGTAAAATCCCACTTTGCTGATGGGTATGTATTTGACACATAAGAAACTGATTAATGCAAAACTATAATCATTTGGTTCAAGGATATAACAGAACATGGTTGCAAAAACTAAATTTTGTGACTAATGTTTGACCAAGTCACAAAACTAGTAAAAAATTACAATGTGATGAGCATACAATATTGCAATTCCATTGTCCACGGTTTGTTGTATTGTATGAGTGAACATACGGAGGGTGGAGACTCTAGCCTTGCAAGATCCATAACCTCTCATCTATGTATTGATATATCAATGTACATTGTTTTAGTATCAATTGCAGTATTCTACGCTGCAAGCCTGCAACTAGTTATTTGTTAAACATACTTTCTTTAGGCAATATTTGTGCGACTCAAATTGTTACCCTTTGCTAAACATCAATAGTTTGGATTACGTCAAGCAGACTCAAATTCGGTTGCTTGCTGAGTTTTTTTCGTACTTAAGATTTAAATAGCATAAAATATACTGAGTTTATGTAAGTTTTGCCTTTTGCCTTTTCTAAGTGAAAAGATACTAAAAAAAGTCAATAATTTATACTTATTTTCCGATTCAAGCTCACCAAACAGTTTTGATTCTAAAAGATTTTACAATCAACTTCATTGACAACCTTGAACCTGAAAACATAGTATTGTTACTGACACGTATGTTTCCCATTCACTACAGTATATAAACAAGAAAGGTTTCCCTTATTTTATCTATGTGGGATGCAAAGTTCGATGGTCTTTTATCAAAAGATGTACATACCTACATGTTGACTCGCATTTCTATATACCATATCTATTCGTTATAGAGTTGAAGTATGGTAAGTGACATCGCAACTGGATTTGGAGACCCTTTTGGAAAACAATTTTCTATCACTTATTTTATACGTGTCCGCTCATATTTTCATTCCTTTTTGTTTGGCTGTGATCGAGGAAATAATGGCGATAATGCAACACGTTAAGTGTTTCTTGAATTACATTTCATGAAGTTTGTTATCCTTTTGTCTAAATTAACCAAATATAACTCACACGCCTAGTTGTCTATCTTTCTTTGTTGAATTGTGTTTTCTTAGCTTGTGAAAATTGTTAATCCTTATGTATCATGAGTTGAAGAAAAACTATATAAACTATAATATGAAACTAAGTTGTGACTTATATGTGTATAAGTCTTTAAAAGGATTGTTTGAACCACACTTTGAACGACTGTCAACTTGTTTTAGTGTTCATGTCAAATGAGTAGAAATTGCGACCTTATATTAGATAGTCCACAAAAATTCATTTGTGGTGTAAATGAAAAATTAACCTTGCATAATTTTCATTTTGTTTTTTTTTTTTATTATTGCGTCAAAAAAGTTTGAAGCAACTGTTACTAATTTATGACATTCTGTAAATAAGAGTGATGATACATGGGCATAACTAAATAAGCCTAAAAGAAGACCTAATGTATAAATGTATTGTACAGTATTGATACTGTACAATACATTTATACATTAGGTCTTCTTTTAGGCCTCTTTAGTTAGGTCCATTTATCATTTTCCTTATATATATGGCCTGTCAAGCCATTTCAAACTCTAATTTAAAATTGTAAGCTTGTCAAAAAAGTATAAAAGTTGTTGCATATTTTGCTACTTGCAAACTTATAAAACTCAAATAAGCTTGCAAGCAGAAAATTCCCACAAGCTTTTACAGGAATTTAACATGCCTGACTTAAATTTGTAACCTTCCCTCCTTATTTATAACCAACTCCCTACGGGCTACTTTCCTTCACAAGGCGATGTGGGATGCTTAGAAGTAAAAACCCAATTGATTTTAAGCATTTTGTATGACACTGGTACAATCATTTGAGTATATCTTGACTATTACGAGTTCATGTTTAGATAAATACTAATTAATGTATGTGAGATAAATTTGTGATCAAATTTTGTTATGAGATAGTTAAAATTGATGTTCTAAAAAAGAATGGCTTAATACAACTTAAAACGTGAAGTGGAGCGTCCCAGTAAAAAATACTTCGTATATGTTTAAAAAATCAACAAATACTCTAATGAGGCAACTCAATAGAAGTATATGTGTACAAATCAACACATACTTTTATAAGGTAACTCAAACCATGTTTCTAATAATTTGACGAGGTAACTCAAAACACGTTTCTAATAATTTGAAATAATAGACATCGAGTTTGTTTCGACCTTCAACCACCAAAGAGAAACGCTTTAAATGGCTAAATAATATTTGTCTCACTCTAGGATTTGGATTTATACCAGGTATAAACATTCTAGTCCTCTAGGGATCCGTTTTCAAATCCAATCTCCTCTTACAAGCTGCTGAGTTGATATTGTAAGCTTGTCAAATATTATAAAAGCAACGGTCAAAATTTATGACGTATTAAGGTTAGGATAACTTTAAATTTTTAATTCATAAAAACTTATACATATAATTATTAGCCGGTCAAATATTAAAAAAACCTAGGAACAATAACTTAACAAGCTTATAAAATACTAATATCATAAGCATGCCTTGTTCTTCATAGGCTTTTAAAGAATTTAACGTGCCTACCATAAAGTGAGTTCTTCCCTCCTTATTTATAGGGAATTGATACTCACACCACATTTTTTTTATTCATGCACCACTATCTGTGCATTACAGTATTGTACAGTACAATACTATAATGCACAACTAGTGGTGCATAAATCAAAAAGTGTGGTGTGACTATCACCTCCCTTATTTATAACCATCTCTTACAAAGGTACTTTCCATCTAAAGCCGATGTGGGATGCCCAAAAGTCACAACCAAAATTCATCATAAGCATTTTGTGGTACACTGGTGTATTTGAGTTTATCTTAATCATTACAATTATATGTTTAAGGTGCGTTTGGTATACGTTAATTGAAATCGAACAATAACTTTCATAGTGATTTCAATTGTTTGATTGAATATATAGCAATCAAACAATGATAGCACACCCATACAACCATAGTAGTTGACTGAGGTGACCTTTTGATGCTCATTCCAGTGGGCCCCACTTCTTTGTATCTCCATCACATTTTTTTCTTTATATGAGCACTTAAATGGACCTAATGTAATACCGATACATCAAATATACCAAACAACAATAATGAAATTAATATCCCCAATCCTATATACCCCTCTAATCAAAAACCATTTCTTTAGTGATTCCAGATAGTGTACCAAACACACCCTTATATAAACATTATGGGGTGTTTTTCTAAGCTTATATGATGGACTTATAAACTTATTAGCTTATATGTGTCAGATAAGCTTAAATTAAGTGTTTGGCTAAGCGTAGATGAATTGGCTTATGAGCTTATAGAGAGCTTATATAAAGGGTTTTTGATAAGCTCTAAAAGTGTGGCTTTTATAAGTGTGGTTAAGCTTATATTATAATCAACTTATCAATCATTATCTAATCTAACCATTCAATTGGGTTTATGAGCTTACGATATATAAATCATAAACGGCTTATATAACATAAGAATAAGCCCAACTCATAAGTTTAGCCAAAACCCCTCTAATTAATGTATGTTATGCTTGCATTAGTTTTATTTCTCGTTGTTTTATAAATGTCTTTAAATAATTGTGACATTGAATAACATAAGTTACTGATATAAGTCGATAGCTCTTTTTTTTTAGTTATAAAATTCACATTATAAATACGAGAACTTTGAAAATTACAAAAAGCTAGAGAAAATGCTATGAAGTATAATAAGCAAACTATTTTTATAAGACTTTATGCTTCTTATAAGCAGGTCGATTTCATTTTTTACACATATGTAAATTTCTCAATTATCTGCTAGGCGATTCGGTTCTTGAGACTGGTAGATCCAACATGTCGGACCGATTGAACCACGGACCTGATAGGACGGCTAGCCTGATGCTTGGACCGACTATTAAAACCATAATTTTTGTATATTGTAATATGTTTTCTTCTTACGTGCTTTAGTTACAAATAGGAATACAACTTGGTGATCAACACCAAAGTTGTACAGTTTCTAAAGATTAACATAATCATAATTCGAAACACCTTTGTTGCAACAAAAATGACTGGAAATAACGGTATCATGTCCAAGAAGACCATAAACATCTTGTAATTGGAGGAAACGGTTCGGTTTCAACTAGTTTATAAAGTAATATAATATGCATTCACATATTGAATGTATTTTGCAAGAGATAGTGGTAAGTATAAAAGGGTGTCCTTTTCTAACAAGATGTGTTAACATTTTGTACAATATCATAAGCTAGCCACTTGAGCTCCAGACTTTGTTCAAAAGTTGCAAGAAAATTGCTCGTAATCGATTTTGCCAAAAACCCTTCCATGTTCATGTGTTGTTCATGTAAGTTTCAAGCATTGTTAAGCTTGTGTTCATTAAGCGCATTTCGTAACTTATGGTGTGTTAATGTTTTGATAACTTTATTTACAAATTTGTAAGCTTGTCGAATAATATAAAAACCAACAAGCGACATGCATGTTTGCAAACTTAAAAAAACTCAAATAATAAGCTTGCAAACATAAATATCGGCCATTGGCTTTTAAAGAATTAAACATGCCTACTTAGAATTGAATCCTTCCCTCCTTGTTTATGACCACCTCCCACGAAGCTAATTTCCCTCACAAGGCTATGTGGGATGCATTAAAGTCGAAACACAATTGATTTTAGTACATAAGTTACTGATATAGTCAATAGTTCATTTTATGAGTTACAAAAGTAAACACGAATCATAACCAGAAACATTTTTTTTAGCATTTATGTTTCTCGTAAATCATTTCCTTTTGATCATGCATAGATACGTATGTATTGTTTTGAATATTTACAAAAAATTAATGTCGAAATTACTTATCATGTACTTTGTCTGCTTCTTGCTAGTACTTTTTTATTTATATGATGTTGCGGGATCAATTGCTGTTGGTGTTTCGAGCATGGTTATTATTACTTTGGTTGCTGTTGCTTTGGCTTAGAGTGTGGAAGATTTTATGCTTTTGTTTTTGTTTTTTAGGTTTGTTTGGATTTGACTATTTGATTAAACTCGTTTATATTTAGTTGTGTTTAAACATTGCGGTACTTTTTGCTTAATCATAGTATTATTTTTATATATTTTGATTGATCTTATTTCAGCTCTTTTAGTACCTTACGTGATCTTGTGTGTACGCTGGTATTGTTTTTAGTTTGACTTGATTTAGGTATAAGGTAGTGGATCAATGTTATAAAAATTAAAAATGTAAAAAGCTACTCATCATATGACATGTGTTCTCCACTTATTTTATTCAAAATTTTTGTCCAATGGTAAAATCGTAATTTTACATGTTTTTTGCTTTTCCACCTCAAACTTCAAACGCACATATTTCTTAAATAACAAACTTTCCGGAAAAACCGATTTCACCATAATTCTTAAAATTTAATCCTCTTTAATTTGGTATAAATCTTGTTAAATATTTCAAACTTCTTTTTAACGTATCATATGAGTCTTGATTTTCTTGATATTTTTGTCATTTTCGACATTACTTTTTACCTTCAAAATTGCCGAATCTTGAAATACTTGAAACACGAAAGTTGTTGACTTTGATTCACTCTTTACCCGAAATTTTGAATCACTCATATACGATATGATATGAGTGAGATATCGCACGTTAAAGATGACATTTTAGTCATATTTGTTGCACACAACGTGTTTGATGAAATGTATAGTTTAGATTTTTAGTGTTAAAATTGCATTAAATTCTCAAATTTTTATACCACAACGCATCATTAATCATTTTATTATTGTAAGTGTCAAAAAGTGATAATCTTTAATCGCTATTTTTAAATAAGAAAAAAAACGTTTTGTTCATCAGTTAGTCTTTGTTCATCAGTTAATCTTGTTCATGAGTTAATATTGTTCATCACTTAATCTTTTTCAAGACTGATGAACAATATTAACTGATGAACAAGACATATTTATTACTAAAAAAAGTTGATCATCAATTTATCACAACGTTCATCAGTTCTCTTTATTTTTGTTCATCAGTTATATCGCAATGTTAATAAGTTAGATTATGTAGCTCATCAGTTTTCTAACAAAAAAATCATAATGTTCATCAATAAAAAAAATCATAATGTTCATCAGTTGTCTAAAATAAATCACAATGTTCATCAGTTAGAGTCACAGTGTTCATCAATTCATCAATTAGTTGTTAATCAGTTACTATTGTTCATCAATAAAAAAAGTTGTTCATCAATTCTCTTAAATTTTGTTCATTAGTTTATCAGTTTTCAAAAGAAAAATAATAAAAAAAAACGAAACAAAAAATAAACATAATGTTCATCAGTTATGGTCACAATGTTCATCAGTTTATCATTAGGTTGTTCATCAGTTAACACCAAAAATAACAAAAGATGTACTTTGGTATATCAATTAGTGCATTTGAATGCACTTTAAAAAAAAAAAAGAAAAAAAAAATCTCCTTTAGGCATTTTATCAAACACTTTGTGTGCACTAAATATGACTAAGATGTCATTGTTAACGTGCAATATCTCACTCATATTATATCGGAATTGAGTGATTCAAAAGTCTGGGTAAAGAATAGGCAAAAAAACTACAATTTTCGTGTTTTAAGTTTTGCATAATTAGGCCTTTAAACAAGACAAAATTAGAGCCGAAAATGCCGAAAATTTAAAAAAAATCAACACCCATTTTAAAAGTTGAAAAAAAAAGTTGCGATTTATATATTAAAATGTATACTAAATTAAAGACAATTAAATTTTAAAAATTATGGTAAAATCGGTTTTTCATAAAAGTTCGTTTGAAAATTATTTACGCTTGAAATTTTGGGGTGGAATAAAAAATGGGTTAAAAGGACCAAAATATCTTCTAACCGAATTTAATAAGAAAAAAAAAAGGATTAGATGGGGGACACGTGACACTAGATGATAGGCTTTCTAGACTTTTTAATTTTTCTCACTTTGCAAGGGATCTAATTCGTTGAATGATTAAAAGTTGTTTTAAAAAGTTGAAAAATCAATATTTTTAGAAGAATCACGACATTATTGGTCATTTGAAGTTCTAAGAATAAAAACTCGAAGGATAAGGAGTATGTTTTATTTTCCAAGAAATTTATAATGAGAATGATCTTGTTATAGAAACAAGACACAAAGCAAGACGTTGTTGTAAGAGGAAAACGTATACGTAGAACGAAAGGAGTACTCAAAGAAAAGTGTGGAGTTTGTGTTGGTACGACACAAGGACGACAACAACGAGAGACAAGAAACAAACGGAAGGGACTGTTTTTGTTTCGCTGGAACGAATCTGAAAACGAAGGACTGTTTGATTCGGCAAAGAATTACCAAGGCGTGGTAACAAGTTTGTGCGTAGGAGACTTAGTGATTTCAAAAACGAGATCAAGTACAACGAACACAAAAAAGAAGAACGTGTAGTGTGGTACAAAGAAGTTTTGTTAGTGTCGAATACAAATAAACTCGACAACAAAACAAGAACAAAAGGATTTGAAGAAATAAAGCAAGAAGGCTGTGAACAAATTGTAGAATCGTTGGGCACAAGAAAAGCAACAAATTCGAAAGGGAATTCTTTTTTTTTTATTCGAAATCAAAAACAAAACGAAGGGGAATAACAAACAAGAGTTGGTGAACGTTCTTTACTAACGAGATAAAATCGAATACATCTCGTACTCATCAAAATTAACGAGGTCACAAGTTTCATTTTTTGGACTTCAATTCATATTAGAATAGTATAGATCTTATTAATTTATACTTCTAGGAAATCCTGAAAACTAATTATTGATCCCGTAGTAATAAGATTCCCGGAAAATATATTTTCACATTAGAAAAGGATACCATACTAAGATATGTAATCCCATTAAACTAGAAAGTGAAAATAATAAACACTTTCAAAATGACAACCGATGATATAGTAACCACATGAACTACAATAAAACCCGTAACACCTGTTGCACAATACCAATGCCCTAAGGTGAAAACCACAAACTACACAGTTTGGGCTATACAAATTAAAGTTATACTAGAGGCACATGGCTTATAGGAAGCAATAGAACCGTTGGCAGAAGATATAATCTTACAAGTAGCGGGTTGTAAGACGGCAAAAGATTTGTGGGATTCGCTGAGGAAAAGACACGTTGGACAAGATAGAGTGCAGCAAGCACGCTTACAATCATTGATGATTGGATTTAACTCACTTCAGGTGAAGGAAGATGAGACGGTGGATGCATTTGCAGACAAGTTAAACGGCTATGTCACAAAGGCAAAAGAACTAGGGAAAGCATTAGATGAATCACTTATAGTTAGAAAACTATTAGACTCCACACCCGATAGATTCATTCAGATAGTAGCATCCATAGAACAAACAAGTGATCTAGACGACATTACCCTAGATGAGGTCACTGGAAAACTCAAAGCGTTTGAGGAAAGAATAAAACTCCGGAAGGGAGGTCAAGTTGAAAGCCAAGAGAATCTACTGTTTACACACGGTGAACACTCAGATAAAGGAAATCGTTTTAGCAAACGTGGAGGTAGATCAAATTACTCACGAGGAAACTGGCGGAATAATAACAACAGAAACAACTCACAAAAGGGAAACTCAAATCATAAAGGAAACCAAAATAATTCAAGTAGGAAGGATTTGAGTAACATAAGATGTTTCAAGTGCAATAAACTTGGACACTATATGAGTAAATGTAGAGCAACATCAACAACCCAGGAACAATCAAACCTTATCTTAGAAGACGATGAACCATCACTATTAATGACTATGCATGAAACCGAACACAAGGAAGTGTTGTTGAATGAAGAACAAATTCAACCAAAGAAATATGCTACAGCAGATGCGAGCATATGGTATTTAGATAATGGTGCAAGTAACCACATAACTGGTATAAAGAGTCATTTTAGAGATATTGATGAAAGCATAACAGGACGAGTACGTTTTGGAGATGGATCGTATGTACAGATAATGGGTAGAGGGTCTATACTGTTAGGTTGTAAGAACTAGGAACAGAAGGTAGTATCGGAAGTATACTACATACCAAACCTCAAGAGCAACATACTTAGTCTAGGACAACTTACTGAAATAGGTTGTAAGGTCATTATGGACGAAAACAAGCTGACTTTGTATGATAAGAACAAGAAATTGTTGATGAAGGTAGAAAGATCTAAGAATCGACTCTACAAGATCCAATTACAGATAGAGGCACCTATATGCCTCTTAGCAAACATAGATAACCAAGCATGGTTATGGCATGCTAGATTAGGTCATCTAAACTTTGATGATATAAACAAGATGACTATAAAATGTCTAGTAGATGGAATTCCTAGGATAAACCATGCAGGACAAATTTGTGACGCATTCTTATTAGGAAAACACAGTAGAACACCATTTCCAAACCGAGCCAAATTCAGATCGAAGAACCCGTTGGACTTAGTATATGGAGACCTTTGCGGTCCTATTAGTCCAGCAACACACTCAGGCAAGAAACTCATTTTCTTGTTAGTAGACGATTGTACACGTTTTATGTGGGCATACTTTCTTACATCGAAAGATGAGGCATTTAGTACATTCAAGGAATTTAGGCAGAAGATAGAAATGGAAATGAAATTGAAAATTAGAATGCTAAGAACGGATAGAGGTGGTGAATTCACATCAAATGAATTCACAAGGTACTGTAAGGAAAACGGAATAGGACGACAATTGACAACACCATACTCCCCACAACAGAATGGAGTAGTGGAGAGAAGGAATAGGACAGTGCTATCAACTACAAGGAGTATGATGAATGCAATGAAGTTATCATTAACTTTTTGGGCGGAAGCAGTTAAGCATTCCATTTACATACTCAATAGGGTACCTACGAGGGCCCTGATAGATAAAACTCCATATGAGGCACTCTACAATAGAAAACCAAACTTAGAAAACCTAAAAATATTCGGATGCACAGCTTATGCAAAAATAACGATACCTCACTTAAAGAAGCTGGACTACAGAAGCATACCATTGGTTTACTTAGGAGTAGAGGAAGGATCAAATGCATGTAGGCTATATGACCCTATAGCCAAGAAGAAACATGTTAGTAGGGACGTAAAATTTATGAAAACAAAACCGTGGGATTGAAATGAAAATGAAGGAGATACGACACCTTTTGGGCTAGTTTTGTAATAGACGGAGTTGACAATGAAAACCTTACACCGGTCAACACAAAAAACGATGACAACACATATCATGAACAAGATCAGATTCCTGATCCAGTTTCACCAATCACACCAGCATCATACCATTACGACCCACACTCAGAAGAGGAAGAAAAAGCTACTATTAGTTCTATGGAGAACTCAAGAGATAAATTTGATGATACACCCGTACGTGAATATAGAAACATGTCAGCCATATATAGACATGTACGTAGAGTTGAACCACAAAGTTTGTTATTTACGGAAGAAGAACCCCGTAACTACAAGGAAGCATCAGCAGACGAGAAATGGATTGAGGCCATGAAGATTGAATTGGATTCAATCAACAAGAACAATAAATGGACTCTTACAACATTGCCAGAAAATCAAAAGGCAATAGGACTGAAATGGGTCTACAAGACCAAGAGGGATGCAAAAGGGAACATCATCAAATACAAAGCACGCTTAGTAGCAAAAGGTTATGTACAAGAACAAGGGATAGACTTCGATGAAGTATTTGCACCGGTTGCTCGGATAGAGACAGTTCGGTTGATATTAGAATTAGCAGCATATCATGGATGGCAAGTACATCATCTGGATGTAAAATCAACATTCCTACATGGAGATTTAAAGGAAGAAGTCTACGTTACACAACCTGAAGGATTTATTCAACAAGGAAACTCTGGAAAAGTCTATAAGCTTACTAAAGCTTTATATGGCTTAAGGCAAGCACCAAGAGCTTGGAATGTGAAGCTTGATCAAACATTAAAGTCCTTAGACTTTAAGAAATGTAATCTCGAACAAGTAGTCTACACAAAACGAAACAAGAACTCTACACTTATTGTTGGAGTTTATGTAGATGACTTAATAATCACGGGCACTCCAAGAAAGGAATTGGAAGCAATTAAATCCCAGATGGAAGAAAAATTTGAAATGAGCGACTTAGGATTGTTAGCTTATTACCTTGGGATAGAAGTTACACAGACAGGAGGAGAGATTACAATCAAGCAAACAGGCTATATTAACAAGATCATGAAGGAGACAAGTATGACGGATAGTAATGATACGAAGATACCAATGGATCCAGGTACTAAGTTGGTCAAGGCGAAAGATGGTAACTCAGTTGACGCAACTTACTACAGAAGTTTAATTGGAAGTCTCAGGCCATATCTTAGTTATTCAGTCGGACTACTCAACAGATTTATGCAAGACCCGAAGGATCATCACCTAAAGGCAGTAAAGCAAGTAATCCGATATATCAAAGGAACACAGGAGCATGGCATAATTTACAAGAAAGAAGGCGGTTGCAAGATTACATGTTACAACGACAGTAGTTATGGAATCAACACTGATCAAGGAAAAGGACTACTACTGGAATAGTATTTTACTTTGAAGAGTCACCCATTACCTGGTGTACTCAGAAGCAACCAACAGTGGCGCTATCATCATGTGAATCAGAATTCATGGCGGCTACTGCAGCAGCATGTCAAGCCTTATGGTTAAAGAGATTACTTAGTGAATTAACTGGAAATGAAGAAAAGAAGATAACGCTGAGGGTAGATAACATTTCAGCAATAGCACTAGTCAAGAACCCAGTTTTTCATTCAAGAAGTAAACACATCGACATTCGCTATCATTTCATTAGATAATGTGTAGAGAAGGGGCATATTAATGTGGAGCATGTCAGCGGAGAACTACAAAGAGCAGATATTCTAACAAAGGCTCTACCAAGATTGAAGTTCACGACAATGCGACAAATGATTGGAGTTCAAGATTTAGCAAGAAACAACGATCAAGATTAAGGAGGAGAATGTGACCCGATAATCTTATTCATTGCTTATTATGTACTAGTATAAAACGCCAAGGACCAGATATGTTAAAACAGAAGATAATAACTAACTTGGCAGTTATTTCTGTTAGAAATCAAGGAAGGGTTGCGTCGGTTAGTTTGTACCGATTCAGAACCTATTTATATGTAATTCATACATCATTTACAAGGTAAATCAATATAGACATATTTTACTTATTCAATATACTTTGCAACTTATACATAATATATCGATCAAGAAGAAAGTTGGGACAACAAATACTACCGAATTAGCAATGCTCGAGTATTGAATTTGAACACTATTTACTTTTACTAGTTTATATGAATAATGTTCATACCCTCTACCATCATCACCAACCACCATGTGTGTCGTCTGCATTGACGATCTTTAAAACGGTAACAAGATCACACGACTACCATGTCACCAGTCACTTACCACTACTTCCACCGCGCATGTATTCAACAATGGCTTACGTATAATAACAATTGCCCAACGTGTTCCCATGCTATTAAAACTCGAACAAAACCAACATTTGCATGAGTAGCACGTTAGGAAATGTACGTGTAATTCCACTATGTTATCGTAGACCAAGTTTTTTGTGGGTATACCAGCTCATAGAACTGTTTGAATCATTTTTTTCTACCCGAGATTGATAGATGACGTGTGATGAATTAAAAATGACCGGATACAATGTTAGATGGATGAGCTTTGAGATTGCTTGGAGACATAATAGCTGCAATTACCTGGAGTATGGTTTTGGAGTTTATTGGATAATGAAGGTGAAAATGTTAGATCAAGAAGCAACCCAAAATCTTAATTTGATAATGTGAGGATGGAAATTTTTCTTAATCTTGGATTTATAATAGAAGGTGTGTTTAATTTTGCAGGTGTTGGTGAGAATTGATTAATAAGAAGTTTTATGTTTAAATGTATGTGTTTTATTTACGATGTTCATGATAGTGATTTGTTTATGTTTTAGACTAATGATGGGATTTGATGCCGATACCTGATGATAAATGAGCAAATATGACTATTTTTGTTGCTTCATATCTACTAATCTTGGTCTTGTGTAGGTGTCGTAAGTGTTTAGAGGAGACTGGCTGGTTGGGAAGGAATGAGAAAACAGGTTGGTCTCGTACACCGACAATCATTTTTGCAAGTGGTTTTCGAACAAGAACAATAGTTCGAGCTGGGAAGATTAGGTGGACTAGCCAAGCTGAGTAAAAGATACATTAATTCTTTTTTACATAAGTTGGTAAATTAACAATAAAAACAACCCAAAAAAAAAATCCTTAAAACTCTTCATCAACTTCTTTTTCATTCTATTCCTCTAGAGACTCCAGTATCGGAGCAATACCTCCAGAGCCACCTTTCAAAGTCCGTAACGGCTCATTGTCATCGTAAGCTTTTGATTTTATAACTTTTTGATTCGATTTTGGTGTTGTAGAAACAGAATCTGAATCTTTGGGAAGTTTGTTAGGCTGGAGGTTGTTTTGGTTATGGTTGATAGTAAGGAACAAAGCGTCTTTCCAATCGTTTGTTAAGTTTAAGTTGTATTGTCAAAGTAATTCATTTTTTTTTATCATTTACATCGACTTTAAGTTGCAAAAGTATTTTTCAAGGAGATTTACATGAACTCTTTGAGTCAATCCAACTTATGAAATCCGACTTCAACAGTATCTTTTTGAATGGCAGAATGACAATTTGTGTTGCTTGATAGGTACTGAATGATTGCTTAACTTGTTTGGTAACCCCGTTATCTAATCATATTGGTCTTGTGTAGGTCTCATAAGAGTTTTTTAGAGAGGATTAACATTGGGGACACGAAAATAGTTGGCAGGGGAATTGGCCGGTTGGGACCGAGTGGGAAGCCGAGTTCGTCTCCCAAAATATTCTTCCATGTGACTTCCGACCAGGAACGAGACATCAGGCGGGGGAAATTTTAGTGGACGACTGATTGAGTGAAGTTAAAATCCTTCATAAAAGACATGAAAACTTGATGTCTAACATTATTCATGAATTTGACGAGAAATCACATAAGTTGTCTCTCATGGTCAAAATTGCATATATTTCATCTATCCAAAGTTTAAAATGACACTTTAGAAAGCCAAACTAAAGTCCTAATTTATCCCCCTTTAAAGTCAATCATGTACGGTTAGATTTATAAGTTGAACCGAACTCATAGTGTACAAATAAATTGTGTTGAAAAATACTACTAGTACTATCATGACTTAAAATCCATGTAAATGACAAACAAAATGAAATAACATTGACATTACAACTTGACTACCCAAAAAACTTGGATGGCTTGGTTTAGTTGTCCTAAAACTCACTTTTCCACATATATACACAGTGAGGTGATTTGCACACTTTATTTATTGATTGGCATACTTCACTATACAAGTAGATAAAGCAAAGCATGAGTTTGGTAAATCAATGCATACTTTGATGAGGTAACTAAAACCCTGTTTCCGGAATATGGAATTTAATTTAGACATCGAGTTTGTTTCAACCTACAACCATCAACGATAGACACTATATGGCTAGATAACATCTTTTTGTCGTTTGGATTTAGAATAGAAGTTATCATTCTCTTACTCAATAGATCAAAATATAAGGTATGTTAAGGGTTAGATAACTTTATATATAAAATTGTAAGCTTGTCAAGTAATATAAAAACCAATTACAAAATCCATTCTTGCAAACTTATAAAACACAAGGATGCAAGCTGAATTCTGTTAAACACTGGGATCCATCCCTCCTTATTTATAACCACCACCCAAAAAGTTATTTTTCCTCACAGGGCAATGTGGGATCACAAAACTCAAAACCCAAATGATTTTGAGCATTTTGTTATACACTGCTGGTGAACTTGAATTTATCTTAACCATCACGAGTTCATAGTTAGATAAACACTAATTAATGTATGTTATGATGTTTTAAGCGCACCAGTTTTATGATGTTATTGTTAAGCAATGAAAGGAGCTCAATCCGCACCCATGAGGTTTAAGTTAGACATATATGCGTGTCTAACGCATATTATCAAAGGCCGGGTTGGACCATTGGTTGTGGATTTATTGGCTGATAGAGTTACTCGAAGCACTTTTTTCCAAAAGTGAGTGATCATGTATAAGGAATGGATGGTGCTTGTACTTAACGAGTTGATTATCGAATAATTGAAGACTTGGAGTTATGAGTTATTGAGTTACATATGTTGGTCGTGGACAGGTGTCGAAGGCGCGGCGTCGTGCGTTTTCTTTTCAAGGTTTGTATCGCAACAGTTGGTCGCGGTAGCTAAGGTGTGTTTCAGTTTAAAGGTGTTGGTGAGAATTGCTTAATATGAATTTTATGTTTACATGTGTTTGTGTGTTTATTTATGATGTTCAAGTTAGTGATTTTGTTCATGTCTAATTTTTGTTGCTTCATAGCTACTAATCTTGGTCTTGTATAGGTGTCATATGTGTTGAGAGGAGATTGGCTGGTTGGGGTGGAATGGGAAACCGGGTTGGTCTAGTACACCCACAATCCTTTTCGCAAGTGGTTTACGAGCAAGAACAAGACGTCGGGCTGGGAAAACAAAGTAGACTGGCTAAGAGAAGATACATGGCGTCAAACATTATAAAAACAATGAGCAAAATTCCTTGAGCTCGGATCACAAGCTTGCAGGCAGAGAAAAGTTAGCCATAGGCTTTTAGAAAGTTAGACATGCTTACTTTGAATGGTATATATCCTTGCCTTCCTATTTATGACCAAGCATCTCCCACAAGCTACTTTCCTTCCCAAATCGATGTGAGATACTCAAAAAACCCAATTGATTTAAGCAAATTGTAGTACACTGATATATCTGAAACTTTGTTAGTGGAACTAGATAACTATAATACAATTAACTCTATGTAAAAAAATGAATCACCTAAGCATATTAAAAAAAAGTAAATTACTAAATTGAAAAAATTTGAAACATCAAACTTCGAACCATATGTTATTAATTTATGTCATTGACTACTTATATTGTTACATGTCATGGTTTTTCCAACTTTAAGTTTAAAATTATAAGTTTGTCAAAAAATATTAAAAGACAACAGTGTCATCAGTTGTATGCAAACTTATAAATTACAAATCATAAGCTTGCATGCAAAAGTTGTCACCTACAATCTTTAAAAAGAATTCAACATGCCTACTACCAATGGTATGCTTCCCTGTTTACTTATAACCAACTCCCACAAGGCTACTTTTCTTTACAAAATGATATGGGACTCCAAAAGTCAAAACCCAGTTTATTTGAAGCAATTTGTAGTTCACTGGTGTAACTGAATTTATCTTACCCTGTACAACTACATGTTTAGATAAACACTAATTACCGCATAAGACAATTGTATCATATTTATATCCTGCTTTAATAACTTGTACGGTGAGTGTGCAAATAAAAAAAAGAGTGTGCAAATCACCCCCTAATTAATCAAATTAATGTATGTTATGACGATATACTTGCACTGGTTATATTTCCAATAGTTTTATAACTGTTTAAAAAATTATCTTTGGGTAATTGTGACATTTTAAAACATAAGTTACTGGTATAAGCCGATAGCTCTTTTTTTATGAGTTTTGAAAGTCTACATATAAATACGAGAACTTGAAGTACGAGAAGCTAGAAAAGAGGCTATGAAGTATAATAATCACAATCAATTTTTATAAGATTTTATGTTTCTTATAACTGGCTTCCATTTCTTTTTAACACATGTATAAATTTCTCAATTATATCCTATGTCGTTCGGTTCTTGAGACACGTAGTACAACATGTCGGACCGCTTGAACCACCGGACAGCTAGTCTGATGCCTGGACCAACTATTAAAACCATAGTTACCGTATATCGTAATTTGTTTTCTTCTTACTAGTGCTTTAGTTGCAAATAGGAATATAACTTGGTGATCAACACTAAAGTTGTACAGGTTTGTAAAGACTAACGTACTCAAAATTCGGAACACCTTTGTTGCTGCCAAAATGACTGAAAATAAATATTACGTCAAAGAAGACCATAAAAATCTTGTAACTCGAGGAAACGGTTCGGCTGCAACTAGTTTATTTACAATATAATATGCATTCACAGGTTCAATGTATTTTGCAAGGCATAGTAATAAGTATATAAGGGTGTCCTTTTCTAACAAGTGGTGTTAACCTTTAGTACTATATCATAAGCTCTAGTAAGCCACTTAAGTTCTAGACTTTGTGTAATAGTTGCAAGGAAATTGCTCCCATTAGTTTTCACCGAAAACCCTTCCATGTTCATGTGTTGTTCCAAGCATTGTTAAGCTTGTGTTCATTAAACACATTTTGTAATTCCTCACTTAGCTTATATGGATCCCTAGCTTTCACAAGGATAGTACTTGCCAAAAGATTTCCATTGATGGACTTCAACCTTCCGTTGAAATGCAATGTGGTAACAATAATGACGTCTTAGTAAGTAAATTATTCTAAGTAAATAGTCAACCTAATGAAATTTAAAAAACTCAGATCCTAGAACCAATATCAGCTTATGAACTTTTTAAAGAAAAGCTTGTAAAAAGCTGAAACTGAAAGTAATATGCAAGAAAGGGAATTTGAAAATTTCACCCTTCCCTTTGAAAGTAATGTATCTAACTACATTACATGCTTAGATTAATACTATACTTTTTATATGATTAATTTTGATCAATTCGTTATCGTCGTGTAGTGTTGCTGAATATATGACATTCGACCAACTTTCTTTTAGTTGCTATGTTTGCTAGCAAACAAACATGAACATGAAAATCGCACTGGCCATGGTGATGTAGGTAAGATCTGCGGAATAGAAGTGTCACATCGATATTGGGTAAATTCAGCTTTCTTTACTATGTGTGATCGAGTATTAAATAATGAAGTGTTTTTTATCCTCATAGGTCACTTGTGGTTGAAATTTGAAGTTTGTAGATACTTTTTCACGGGGGGCAACATTTATTGTTTATCGTTCATATACCGATGAAACTGCCTCAACATGAGAAATCGAGTATATATTATACAAATGGAAGAGGTGACAGAAATGAGCTATCTAAATCGATTGGCCCATTAGCAAATAGTTTTTTTTAGACTTGGTGATATTTTGCATCTTCGAGTCGGCCCACATTAAGGACCCATGAAAGTTGATGTTAGTACAAAAAGTGTGACGGGTTATCATGAGTGTTTGTGATGCTTGTTGGATTGGGCCAACAAACTGCTGATTGCCTGATCTTATACTAATCCAATTGATTGATTGAATCCCTGCACAAATCTTACACTAATCCAAGTGATTGATTGAATCCCTGCACAAGTGAGAGTAAACCGTTAGCCTTACCGTGAGAACGGACCTCACGACTAAGCTCTGGCGTGAGAATAAGTACGCATTCATGTCAGAGATAATAAGTGTGTGTTATTATAAGAGAGAAAGTTGTACCTTGTGAGGGGGTTAGAACCCCTTTTATAAGTGAAGCTCCCTGTTAGGGTTTCCTAACAAATCGCACATAAAGGGTAGTGGCCGGAGTGGGACCCTTGTCGGGCAAGGTTCCGTAATAATCGCGGATGCGTTCTGCGTGCGTCTTTCAATCTGGACTGCAACCAATTTTGCTATTGGGTTTTTGTTGATCCAGTACTCGTAGTTGTTTCGTTGTTGGGCCTGGGCCAGTATGTGTATAGCACGAGTTAAGCCCAGTAGGCCTGCTATACGTGCTATACGTCATCAAGTCCCTCAGTCTAGTATATTCATTGTGTGCGGTTGTTTGTCACGTGCGGTGAATGTTACTAGACTTAAGGTGACTAAGCAGTTTTTCTTCCGCACCTTTGAAGCGTCTTTCTAACGCTTCTTTTTCTTGGAAGGTGTTTCGTGCGACGTGGATGCTTTTGGACTTTTCATCTTCTGGTTGATTTAACTGAGTAGTCCACGCGTCGTTGTTGTCCTTATCTTTTATTTTTCATCCTGATCATTCAACCGGATTTTCGCCGACACGTGTAGTCATCTTGTGTTATCTTAATTTGGATATACCCCTAGTATAAATACTACCCTTGTTTTTACTATATCACTTTTCTGCATTCGCTGTATTTCGCCATCGCCACTTTGTTTTTCCCTTTTCTTGAAAAAGAGATCCATCGGCTTACCAGGTTAGATCTTGACTTTATCCATCCGCCATGAGTACTATTACAGATATCAAATGCCACACTACTCCAGAGATGTTTAGGACTTTCCTTCATAAGTTTCACATTCCTCCTGAGGTCCACCCGAAGCTTCCTTCCCCTAATCACACTATGCACGAGCGTCCCCGAAATAAAATTGGTTTGTACACTAGGTTCTTTGATTATGCGAACTTTCGTCTTCCGCTGTCGGTTTCCCTTGTTGATATAATCAGGTATTATCGTATTAAGATTACTCAGCTTTCGGTCATAGGCGTGGCCAAGGTTTCTCATTTTGAGATTTTGTGTAGTGCCCATGGTATTTCTCTGACTGTTGGTCTATTTTGTTGTTTTTATGTGAACTTAAAGAACAAACAGTGGTTTTCTTTTAGTAAGCGCGATGGTGCTCCGGTAGTTTATTCTAAACCCCTTGACTCTCTGAAGAGCAGGAATGATCACTTCTTTTGGGTTGTTGATTTTGCCTATCTTGCTTTGTTTCCTTGGAATGCCAACAGAAACCTTTTGAAGGACCCTATGACTCAGGTTGACGAATATAATGTAAATGATTATACAACCCTTGTTGCCCACCCTGCTCCTTTCCGGAAGTTTCCTGAAGTGTTTCTTTGCTGGGTCGGCTTGAGTCGCTATTATCCTTTGGGCGAGGATATGTTTCCTGAGTTTTTTAATGATGACGGAATGGGTAGGTTTCTGCCTTGGTTTTGTTTTCTATGGTTCCTTTTCCTGCTTAATTTTAACTTGTTTCTTCTTCTTGCAGTGATGGGCTGCAGTGTCCTGAAACTGTGAAGGTTATAATGGTTGGGCGTAATCGCAGTGAGGAAGAGCCAAGGCTTTTGGAGGCCACTGTTCGGCGTACAGTCCCACTCTTCCCTATTGCTTCTCCTCTGACTGAAGGTGAGTTAGAAACTGGTGTTAATGAACTTTTTGGGTCTAAAGGGTGTTGGTGCTAATGCCGGAAGTGGATCAACCTTTGAGACTATTGATGATGTTATTGAGGACACTGCTTCTGGTCCTTCACTGAAGAGGAAGGAGAACCCTTCCTTGGCTGTTGGGACATCATCTAGTCTTGTAAAGAGATTATGCCCTGATTTTTCCCAAGGGTTTTCTATTGGTAGTACCCATGTTGTTGGTTTTTCAAGCTTTAATAGATAGTAGCGTTCTGGATGCTGAGATTGGTTTCACAACTGCCCAGACATTGCCCTTATTACCTATTCTATCTCGACTACACCTACTTTGGCGAGGTAACTCAAACGACATTTATGCCTTTCTGGTCATTTGGAATTATAGACATTGAGTTTCATTTTACCCACAACCACTAGACTATGCGGAGTGGTAGCGAGTTTGGCATCGTAAGTGCTGAGTGGCCAACTCAGGCGTGAGGTCCAAAATAGATGTATACATGGTCACGACAATTTCAGAACTCGGTTCGAGTCGTGAAGTTTTATCGTTTAGCATTCTGGTATATCTCAGCTTTTCTTTTTGGACCGACAGTAATGAGTCATGAGGAAGAATACGAGGTGGACTCGGATTTAGAGTCTACGGCTTCTAGTAGGTTTAATCTGATACAAGAATAGAAATGTGCACTCCTGATTAGTTGCCTCTTTATGAGAAATTTCTGACATTGGATTTTGAGTTTAGGTCCTTTTGTTTTCATTTAGACGATTGAATCTTGGATTATTAAGTTTTGTTTTGGAAGTTCATCTTATGACAACTCTGCAATTTTGTTTGATTAGTGGAAATAAAACAAAATTTTGAAAGTATAGTTCCTGTTTTTGTTCCTTTCAGATAGATTCGTTAGATTTCCGTTAGTCCTCATAAGTTTCGTCTGCTATTTGTTTTCTTAATGATGTTACTTCATCACAGCTTGAAATAGAGTATGACCATCATGATGGTATGCTCATGTGAATCTGGTCTGTTATAGTAGGTTACTTGCTATCCGTATGTTATCTGTATGTTATATGTTTTGTTTTGATATTAGTTATGTGGTTTGTCATGACCCGGGATAGAATGTGATGACAATAAGAACTTGTTATGTGATGCAAGTATTATGACGCCTGATCGACGTGATAATACCGAGATCATACAATTTGAACTTATTGAAATCATATGACGTATAGGGAAATGCCTGTGGTTGATACGTGATTGGACTTTGACTTGTATCTGTTATTTGTCACTCCTCATGTTTGTTAGATATTCTGTACCTAATTGTGAGATTTTCATCGAGATCTGTTACGTATAAGTTTTGTACGCTTGGAATCCGGAAATTGTTATGATTTGTGTGAACTATGGATTTCTATGTTTGCTCTAAATGTGTACGTCTCCGTGTACCCTTATTGTGGTGATAGGATTTTCGTGAAGTGTTTGAAGAACATTAGATCCTTTTAGTTTGATTATCTGCGACTAGTGAGATCGTTAGGATTCGTTTTGTCTATGTATATGTTTGTTTTCCTCGTTAGATATCTGACTAAGTTAGAGCGTGTTATTTGATTTTCGGCATCTCATCTGTTTTCTGCCAATACGTTAATAAGTATATGATTATCTGTTATAAGTATTTGATTATTGGTTCGATTTTCGAAATGTAGGAGGTTGTAGATTCTGATAAGAATCCGTTTGTTCTGAGATAAGATTAGCGTCTGTTTTATTATCCCTTGAAATTCTGAAATCCGATTTGTTTTCTATCCTGTTCCGTCTTGTTCAATTTCGAGGACGAAATTTTCTTTTTAGAAGGGGAGAGTTGTAAAACCCTAAAAATATAAACGCATATCAAGACTATTTTACCCTTGAAATCAAAATTATAAAATACGTAAAATATAATAACATTCATTTAACGAAATTAAAAACCTAACAAGTATAATTAAGTAATCGACATTTTACGACGAAAATAAAAGATACGCCTATAAACTGTGTTGGGCCTCGTCTTGTTTTGTGACCCGATTACCATGAGACCGAGTCGGGCTTGTTTGATATCTTTTGGTCGAGTACACATGAGCCATGGCGGTTCGAATTTGAAAGCCGAATAACCGACATGAACCTGGGGCCGATTCTTCCTTTTGTGCAAGCCGATTTAACTTAAGCCATGGACTCCGGTTGGGCTTGTGAGCCGAGAACACACCCAGAAGCCCACGGGCTGTTTTCTTTTTCTTCTTCCCTTGTTGAGCCGAACACCACACCAAACCCATATATCTCATTCAAGATAAAACACACTAAAAACCCTAATCACCTAAGTAAAGTTACGGCAAACTAAATCCCTCCTCCATCCCATATTTTATGTCGACACAAAGGGTTCCAAAGAAAGGGTTCGAAGGCTACTTGTAAGGGCTGAATTCGTGTGTGGAACGAAGGACTTCTTGGCTTTGTCGTTTGTTTAATTTTGCTGCTGCTGTCGTAGGGTTAGAAGCACAAAGGGGTGCTTTGGTTTGCATTGTTTTGATCCTTGTTTTTCTTCCTCCTTCACGTTGCAAGGTATCATGTGTCTCTTCTATTCTTTTCAGTTGTTTTCTTGTTAAGTCACATGCTTACATCTCGAATGCGTGTACACACGACTAAAACATGGATACATGGAATTATAACTTGGTCACCTAAAGCATGTTGTCACCACACTGATATGGTTCGAATGGTAATATGTAAAACCTTGGCAAACCTGATTTGGATCTATCTTATGTACGACATACCCCTTAGTACAAATCTATGCATATATCCTTAGTTGTTATCAAATTAAATGAGTTAAAGATGTATTTGTGCATGGGTCATAGGTGTCGACTAAATGTGTATAATATATTAGTATTGAACCTGGTTTTTTGGATCCCTCAACTTGCATGGTTCTTTTGTTGTGTCAAGCCTAAAACAAAACACGTGTAGGTACTTGGTATTATCTTGGGTAGACTAGGATCAAGGGAATAAGGGTTTCGTTTAATTTTATTATTGTGGAGCGTATATAAATCTGACTTGGGAGAGTTTATGTCTCAACATGTTGGAAATTCACACAAGAGGTTGATAAAACTTGTACAAATCGTGTCTAGTGATTAACCATATGAATGGAGCTCGTAAATATTGATCTAAATATTGATCTAGTGTTCGTTTTGTCACTTGTAAGGGGCGCATAAAAACTATTTTGAAAGAGAGTCCTAAAATCCGTTATTGACATTTGTAAACCCTATACTTTGAACGACGATCATATAAGCCCTCAATTAAGATATTTGTCATATTAAACCTTTGAGTTTACCATTTGTCATTTACAACCCCTAAGTTTGGCTAATTAATGATTAAGACCCTAAAACATTGTAACTCTATCCGTCATTAAGAATAAGAATATGTTGACAACTCTAAGAATACGAATGCGATGAATCCGTTATAATTTAATGATGCTAATAAGTATTAAATAAATCATAATCCGTGTAGATTTGTTGAAGGAGACGCGACGTTATATCTTCGTGATTCACTCGTTCGTTTGCTTTTCTCTCATTTGCGTTAAGGTACAGATATTCTGACCTTTTCAGTAAAGGTTCCTTATGACGTTCTTTTCGTTAGCTTTCCTATTTTACTTATTAGGGTTTCCGATGCCATTGCTATGAACCCTTTTCTGATTGTGTGATCTGTTGCTTATCTGTTTTATTGAACCATGCAATATCTGTTTTGAACTTGTGTTATGAAGACTCTGATATGCATATTTATTGAACCTCACTAAGTTTAATTATGAACTTCTATATATGAATGTATGATTTGTGATTGTGATATAAACTTCTACTTCTGAATATCTGAATATGAACCTTATATGAGCTATCTAATATGTTATATGTGACCTTGTGTTGATTATGATTTGTGTCATTTATGAAAATTTGTTTGACCTAAGATAGTTTGACACCCGAGTCAAAATAATAACTAGTCATGGGGGTTCCATGTCCGTGTCAGTGATGCACCTCTGACACGACTCTAGGGCAGTAGAGTGATATTCTGCCACGTCCCTTATCTGTTATCTGTTATTTGTTATGAGCTTAAGTTATATTATATGACCAGTATCTGGTTGCTGGGGCGTATGGATGCATCCTAGATCTGATCTGTTATCCGATATGATTTGTCTGGTGAATGATGTCGTGTGCAATACGCGTCTTCACAAAACTCTGGGAGCTAGCTACTCCGAATTATTTCTGAGATTATTTCTATATAATTATGATGTTTCTGATATGATATGTTCTGGACTCGTGGTAGTTTAACTAAATCCTAATCTGTTATTTCTATGTTAAGTATTCTGATTTTGATTCGGTATGTTCCAGTGTTATGATTATGTGCTAGGCTTATTATATATTAATATATGTGTTTATGCTTTGGTATGATTATGTGACTACCGTCTATTATGCTAGGAAATGATAATGTGTTTGAATATGATTCGTATGTTATCATCTGATGTTATGCTAGTTTATCGTTTATGTGAATTTGTGATCTGTGAGATGAATGTGCTAATGTGAAAGTAAGTATCCTGAAAGTTGATAAGTACAATTGTTCCGTTAATCTGGCGAACTCTGCCTATACGTTAGGGTATCCATCTTTTTATGATTTGATCTGCCATGTTTAAACTCTGCTGATGTTAAGATTTGATCTGGAAACTGGTTTAGCGTGTGATATATGTTCTGATAATTGCTAATGGCTATGTTATGTCTTTGTCTATTTAGTTATTGTATGTCTACTGTGTTTTCTATCTGTATGTGAGACTGCCATGATTTGACCGCTATTTCCGCTGCTGCAATATTGATTTAAGTGTGTTAAATGTTGATTAATTGATTTGTATGAATGCCAGGATTATTTTCTAGGAATTTGTTTCCGTTAGTCTTTAGACTTTTCGTTTGGTTTATATGTAATCTATTGTCTTGATATGATTAAGTGTCTGGTTATTCTGAAGTATTTGCATTTGTGTCATTAATGTGCTATGAGGTGTTTGTTTGGATTTCTGTATAATTGTGCTTCCACAGAATCCTCAATGATTCAGTATTCTCATTTCATTGTGAATTCGTTATTCGTATCTTTGTTTTGTTTAGCTTTTGTTTCGTTATATCTGTTCACTGGGAGCTCAGCCGCATTTTCTTTTCCTGCGGTAGGTATTAAGCATTCAAGATGAGCTTATGGGATAGCTGATCTGGTTTGAGAGTAGAGACGAGAGCAAAGATTTGACCATAGAGATCTTAGAATTATTTTGGTTATTAAGTTATTTATGTTTTCTTTTGAAAATTTTGTAAAGACTTTCGCTTTTGTATAGTACTTAAAGTTCTGATATGAAACTGTATTTGTGATATCTTTACCCTTTTCGGGATGGGGTGTTACAAAAGCGATGGCCAACTTTTTTCTCAAGATTATTAAACTTACATCATAAGCTTGCAAGAAAAAGGTAACCAACGGCATTTAAAGAATTCAACATGCTCAGCTCTAACTTCGTCCTTCCCTTCTTATTTATAACCATCTCCCACAAGCTTCTTTCCCTCACAAGGCGATGTGGGATGCCAAAAATCAAAACCCAATTTATTTTAAGCATTTTGTAGTACTCTGGTGGTGTGTTTGTATATATCTTTACCATCACAAGTACTAGTTTTATGATGTAATGCAGTGAAAGTTGCTCAATCCTCACCCATGAGGTTTAAGTTAGACACATATACTTGTCTAACGCATATTATCAAAAGCCACGTTGATTGTGGGTTTAACAGCTCATAGTTACTCGAAGCTCTCTTTTCCAAAAGTGAGTGATCATGTATAATGAAGGGATGGTGCTTGTACTTCACGAGTTGATTATTGAATGGTTGAAGACTTGGGAGTTATAAGTTATGTTTAACGGGTTTTCTTTTCAAGGTTTGTGTGGCAACAGGTGGCCGCGGTGCGTAGGTAGGCAAAGGTGTGTTTGAGTTTGCAGGTGTTGGTGAGAATTGATTAATAAGAAGTTTTATGTTTACATGTATGTGTGTTTATTTATAATGATCAAGTTAGTGATTTTGTTTATGTTTTGGACTAACGATGGGATTGATGTTGATACATGATGATAAATAAGCATACATGACTATTTTTGTTATAAAGATGATTAACATTAGAGATCGGCCGCCAATTAGTAAAGATAATTGGCTGGTTGGGACGGAACTGGGAGCTAGCTGGGCTGGTCTCAGTACACCCAGAATCCTTTTCTCAAAGACGTCGAGCTGGGAAAATTAAGTAAACTGACTAGATGAAGTGGCATGCCGTCATAAAAGACTTGAACATCCTCAAATCTTCAAATTTTAGATTTAATGTATATTCTAAATTAACTTTTAGGTAATGTTACCATGTATAGTATTGACTTGTTCGTCATCGCAGTTTACACACAATGGAAGAGGTGACAGAAATGAACCTTCTACATTTATTGAAGTTGAAGGACCTTTACAAGTAAGTAAAACCCATTAGCAAATAGCTTTTTAGACTTTGTGATACTTTGCATCTTCGAGTAGGCCCACTTAGCAAATAGGTCTAATGGTGCTCATTTGCGACAAGGACGGAAAACCAACAAATCAAACAAGAAATGTGGTGTACAATAGAGGTCTTGATCAGATTACATGAGACCTCCTTACAAGGTAAATACTCATTAAATTATCGTAATACATTTAACTGGTTTTTATTCGAAATGTCCTTTATGCACATGTTCTGCAATTTAACCATGTAACATTCTGTTCTCCCAATGGTAACTAGAGATGAATTAGGACTTATAGTTTTGAATTTTAGTGTGTTTTTATTGTAAATGAAGAGGCGATTGATGGTAGTAGAACTCAACTTTATCGAATTGCACTACTATGGTTATATATCATTAACCCACTGGACCACTTTAATTTCACTTTAGACCCATTTTACATGAAAAACAAACTAAACTCATTTGACATACAAAACAACCTATAGCCACCCATTTTGCCTGAAACGTACGTTTAAAAAATAATTATTTACTGTTATCGTTGCCAGAATCCCATGGGTGCACGGGTCCCTAAAACTAGTAATTTAATTAAATAAACCCCGTTCTGAAAAAGTCAAAGGTGAGAAAACCCGTTAACTCTCATATTCTAAAACTTTAATAGCGACCCACGATTTTAATTTCTTTTCTGCTATTTTTTGTAGTTGTGATTGTTTAACTTTCATGTTTATTTGGTTAAAGTTCGACTATATTGTCTCCAAACTTCTCTTATGTCGACATTCAACTGCTCCAACTTTGGCATCAGTGGCTAGCTAAGTCATCATTTTAGCGGTTGCTCTTTCGTACTTTACTGTTACCCATATCGATGTTTTATTTATATGAAAGTGACAGTTTACGCTAGCATGACCTTAGCCCCCCGAACAAGAATCCTCAAGTTCCGCCACTGCCTTTGGGTCTTCAAATTATGAATGATAAAAGAATTTGAAATAATCAAATCATGAATAATAAAAAAATTATAAGTTCACACTGAACTAATAAAGTTAGATATAACTATTAGTTGTACTCATAGTTTGAAACTTAAGAAGGCACAAACATTATAACTAATTAACTATGATACAGTTAACAATATCTAAAAAAATTAATCACCGTGCTAAAAAAAAGTAAAAGTTGTATATAATAAAAGAAAATCTTTTTGACATAGTGATTTTTGGAACTTCCCTTATTAAGTAATAAATATGAATTCGAATGTTATCACAATTCTTATCGAATTCTAAATGTTATCACTAACAAATATCTACAAAAACACGTCTCCTAACTCTAGATAAACATTATCATCACAACCACCATAAAATCATTCCTCATGTGATGAATTCTTAAGATGCAGAGTCTTCATGTTGTGGCTAGCATAATGTATATTACTTGACGTACTTTTTAGTTCTCATATATACCTTATGTAATGGTTTTTTTACATGTAAAATAGTACTGGTGGAATTAAATATACATACTCCACTAAGGTATATTTTTGGAATATTGCTCTTTTAATGTCATTGTTTGTGTATGTAACTGCTCTTTTTCTTTTACTAAACGAAAAAAAAAGAAGCATTTATAAAAAATTTATAACATTAACCATTTATATTTTTGGTGTGTCAAAGTTTTCTAACTTTATACTTAAAATTGTAAACTTGTCAAAAAATATAAAAATCTATTCCACAAATCATTGCTTACGAACATAACTACGAACATAAGTTTGGAAGCAATAGATGGTGGAAAGGCTTTTAAAGGAATTCAACATGCCTAATTCAAATAGTATTTTTCCCTCCTTATTTATAACCAACTTCCACAAGCTACTTTTCTTCACAATGCGATGTGGGATGCTCATAACTCAATTCCCAATTGATTTAAGCAATATGCAGTACACAGGTATATTTGACTTTATCTTAAGTTCTTAACCATTACGAGTACATGATTAGATAAACACTAAATTATTTATGTTATGATGTTATACTTGCACTTAAGCAAGGAAAGGAGCACTTAAGGTGCATATTATCAAAGGCCACGTTGGTTGTGGGTTTTTCCAGCTGATAGAGTTACTCAAAGCTCTTTTGCTTGTAGTTCACGAGTTGATTATCGAACTGTTGAAGACTTGGAGTAATGAGTTATGTTGTTCATGGAGAGGTGTTGAAGGCGCGGCTTCATAGGTTTTATATTCAAGGTTTGTGTGGCAACAGGGAGTAACGGTAGCTAAGGTGTGTTTAATTTTGCAGGTGTTGGTGAGAATTGATTAATATGAAGTTTTATTATTACATGTATGTGAGTTTATTTATGAAGTTCAAATTAGTGATTTGCAAATACAGCATGAACAATGAATGTGGTGGCGACATGATCACAAGACTACCATGCACCCACAAGTTTCACCATACATCTACCAACAACTGCTGTTATGCAATAAAAGGTGCTCAATCCGCACCCATGCGGTTTATGTGAGATATATACTCCTTTTTGAAGGCCACGTTGGTTGTGGGTTTACCAGGCGATGGAATTATTTTAAGCTGTTTTTTTTTCAAAAGTGAGTATCGGGGCACGTATGAGGAATGCAGGGACGGAGCTATTAAGGGACCGGGAAGGGTCAGGCCTAAGCCCGTTAGTGTATTTTTTCGCGATTTCATGTGTATTTCCAGAAAAAAAATATATTTCGGCCCTCCCATTTAATGTACTTCCCAAAAAAAATTTGTTTCGGCCCTCCCGCGGAAATTTTTCTAGCTCCGCCATTGGAGGAATGGTTGGTACTTTGTACTTGATTGAGTTGATCATGGAATGAATGGAGTTATGCTAGTCGTGGGTGTTGAAGGCACGACTTTGTGGGTTTTCTTTTCAAGTGTTGTGTGGCAATGGGTGGGCGCGGGTTGCTAAGGTGTGTATGTTGTTTGCAAGTGTGTTTGTGTTTGTTGCCGATCGATGTGTGTTTGAGTTTGCAGGTGTTGGTGAAGTATATATGTAAGGTGTATGTTTATTTATAAATTTCATATTCCAGCAATGCAATAAGTATATTAATTATGTTCAAGACAATGACTTTAGTTTGTTTATATTTTAGACTAGCTATGCGGTTGATGCTGATACTATTTTTGTTGCTTCATGTAGCTACTAGTATTGACCGGTTAATTGTTCAACTTGTAAAGATTTAGTAACCCGCGTTTGTAGCTGACAAAATTGGTACTATGTAGGAGTCATAAGTGCTGTTAAAAAGAAGATTAACATTGCGGACCATTAGATTAGTAGGGACGAGATTCACCGGTTGGGACGCCGGGACGGTGTGGGAAGTTGGGTTGCCCTACAACCAAAAATCCTTCTTACAAGTAGTTTCCGAGTGGGAACGAGACATCGATCATGAAAGACTTGAACATTCGCGAATATTTGGAATACGGAACAGATTAGATCCTTTTTACATAAGATTAGTAATTAACAAGAAAACTATATACAGTACTTAGGTATCCTTTTGACTATACAAATTCAACTTAACAACGGATTACCCAAAAAAAAACTTGGATGGCATGATTTAGTTGTCCTAAAGCTCAACTTCCCACATATACAAAGGGAGGTGATGTTCACACTTTATTTATTGATTTGTATACTTCACTATACAATTAGACATAGCAAAGTATGAATTTGGTAAATCAATACATACTTTGATGAGGTAACTCAAATTACGTTTCTGGTCATTTGGAATTATAGATATCAAGTTTGTTTCGACCTACAACCATCAATTTTTATACATAGTTGCCCATATCCATGTTTTATACTATAATAGTGATAGTTACCCGAACAAGAATCCGTCATTGTCTTTTCGTTTTCATATATATGTTTCATATAAAAGATTTTGGATGTAATCAAACTCATGAATAATAAAACTTACAAATTCATACGTACACATAGTTTAAAACTTGTGAGGGCACAATCATTATAACAATTTAACTATAATATTGGTATGTAATCGCTTAAGCAAAAACAAAAACAAAAACAAAAATTAATTTGTGAGATTCCATTTATATTTATGACGTGTGAATGTTTTCAAACTTTATGTTTCAAATTGTAAGCTTGCAAACTTATAAATTTCAAATCTTAAAATTGCAAGCAAAAAATTAACAACTCTCACAATTGGATCATTCCCTCCTAATTTATAACCAACTCTCAAGAGCTACGTTTCTTTACAAACCGATGTGGGATGCTCAAAAGTTAATTCCCAATTGATTTAAGCAATATGTAGTACACATGTATATTGTTTAGATAAACACTTTCCAATTAATGTTTGTTATGATGTTATACTTGCAATAGTTTTATTTCCCATAGTTTTATGGTGTTATACCGGTTGTTATGCAATGAAAGGTGCTCAATCCGTACCCATGAGGTTTAAGTTAGACACATATGTGTGTGTAACGCATATTATCGAAGGCCGCGTTGGTTATAGATTTACTCGAAGCTCTTATTATCCAAAAGTGAGTGATCATGTATAAAGAATGCATGGTGCTTGTACTTCACGAGTTGATTATTGAATGGTTGAAGACTTTGAGTTATGTGTTATGTTAGTCGTTGAGAGGACTTGAAGGCGCAGCTTTGTGGG
This sequence comes from Chrysanthemum seticuspe, assembly GCA_019973895.1. Classification (NCBI taxonomy): domain Eukaryota; kingdom Viridiplantae; phylum Streptophyta; class Magnoliopsida; order Asterales; family Asteraceae; genus Chrysanthemum; species Chrysanthemum seticuspe. Next base: position 299,203,732 of record BPTQ01000001.1, read on the forward strand.
TTTACTTATCAATGTTTGTGTGGCAACGGGTGGTCGCGGTAGCTAAGGTAAAGTGTGTTTGAGTTTGCAAGTGTTGGTGAGAATTGATTTATATGAAGTTTTATTTTTACATGCAAGTGTGTTTAATAATGATGTTCGACTTGGTGATTTGTTTATGTTGTGAACTAACGATGGGATTGATCCTGAATTCCTGATACATGATGACAAATGAACATATATGACTATTTTTGTTGCTTCATAACTACTAATCTTTGTATTGTGTAGGTGTTAACTCATGAGTGTTGAGAGGAGATTGGTTGGTTGGGACGGAATGGGAAGCCGGGTTGGTCTCTTGCACCCACAATCCTTTTCGCAAGTGGTTTACAAGCAAGTGCAAGGCGTCGAGCTGGGAAAGTAAAGTAGACTTGCTAAGTGCAGAAACATGCCGTCAAACATTATAAAAACTTTGAGCAAAATTTCCTGTATATTCCCTGTTTGACATGCTTATCTCAATTGTATTTTTTGACTTCCCAAAGCGATGTGGGTTACTCAAAAGTCAACACCCAATCGACACTAAGCGAATTTGTACGTAGTACACTAGTGTATTTGAATTTATCTTCTTGACTATTATCTATACCCGAAAACAAAAAACAAAACAAAACTAAGACCCAGTTCTCATTTTTTGGTAGTCAACTATCTACAGTCAAATTTCATAATTTGGATTGAACTCAAAGCATTGTAAATTGCGTTGATAGATACTTTCAGAACTTAAAGTCGATAATGACAAAAAAAATGAATTACTTCGATAATACAACTTAAAACTAACAACCGACTACCAAAAATAAATATTGAATAGCTTGGTTTAGTCGTCTTAAAACTCCACTCTTCAACATATATCAAAAGGAGACGATATGCAAATTTTATTTATTGATTTGCGCACTTTATCGTACAAAGCAGTTTTAGCAAAGTATGTGCTTGATATAACTACTTAAAATGTAATGTGGAGTGTCCCACTAGAATGTATATGTGTGCAAATCAGCACATACTCTGACGATGTAACTCAAACCACATTTCCGGTCATTTGGAATTACAGACATCGAGTTTGTTTCGACCTACAACCATTAAGGAGAGACACTCTAGATGGCTAGATAAAATCTTTTTCTTGCTCCTGGATATACAATAGAAGTAAACATTCTCAAATCCAATCTCTTCTCCCGTGTCAAATACTCCCTCCGTCCATATTAATGTTCGTAATAATGGTATGAATTGTAATTGATTGAATTGATTTTGATTGATGTTCTATGCAAATACACGTACAAATATATATACAAACGTAGAAGGTTCTAGGCTCGGGCTTGAGCCCGTTACACATTTACAATACGGGCTAACACTCCCCCACAATCGAAGCGGGAGGACACCAGACGCTTAGATTGGAGCGAAATTCTTCAAACAGAGCGGATGGTAAGCCTTTCGTAAAAATATCCGCATACTGGTAACGTGAAGGAACATGAAGAACCCTGAACCTGACCAATAGCAACCAAGTCTCGAACAAAATGAATATCGATCTCAATGTGCTTCGTACGCTGATGTTGAACCGGATTACAAGATAAGTAGACAACACTAACATTGTCAGAGTAGACTAGCGTAGCGGAAGATAATGGTGTGTGTAACTCACAAAGTAAATTCCGTAACTAACAAGTCTCAGCAACAGCATTGGCAACACCACGGTTGTCTGCTTCTGCACTGGAGCGGGAAAGCATCGGTTGACGCTTATAGGACCACGAGAGTAAGTTGTTACCAAGAAATACACAATAGCCTGAAATCGATCTCCTAGTGGTAGGGCACCCAACCTAATCCGCATCAGAATATGCAACCAATGATGAAGTAGACGAAGAAAATAACTGTAACCCATAATCTAAGGTACCCCGGACATACCGCAAAATCCATTTGAGAGTAGAGAAATGGGGCTCTCGAGGGTTATGCATATGAAGGCAAACCTGTTGAACTGCATAAGATATATCTGAGTGAGTAAATGTGAAATACTGAAGAGAACCTCCAAGACTCCTATATAAAGAAGGATCATATACAGGATTACCATCATCCCACAGTTTAGACTCAGTGTCAACATGAGTCCGACTGGGATTACAATTAACCATATGTGCCCTCTCCAAAACCTCAATAGCATACTTTTTCTGGGATAAGAACAACCCAGATATGAATTGTAATTGATTGAATTGATTTTGATTGTTGTTCTATGCAAATACAAATACAAATATATATACAAACATAGAAGGTTCTAGGCTCGGGCTTGAGCCCGTTACACATTTACAATACAGGCTAACAATTAAATGTCCAGTTTGAATTTTATAAGTTTTTTTTTTCTTAACTTTGACCATAAATATTTTTGGTTGTATTATATAATATTTGATGCAAAAAATATGAATAGATTGAGTTTTTGAAATGTATTTCCACTACGTATTATTTTTGTTAAATACTATATAGCACAAACAAAAATTAAGATCAAAGTTGTAAAAGAAAGACTTGAAAAGCCAAACCTGAACATTAAATATAGGACGGAGGGAGTACTGAGTTTGTCAATTCTTATAGAATCAATGGTCGATGGTCAAAAAATTTATGTCGTGTCAAAGTTCAGATAACTTTATATAATTGATTCAAAAAGTTTTATATATGCAATTATGAGCTTGTCAAATATTGTAAAAGAGATGTATCAACATTGGCCGTAAGGCTATGGTATATACATGATATGCTTACAAGCAATGCTGACCATAGGCTTTTAAAGAATTTGTAGATGTATCAACTCCCACAATGCTACTTTTCTTTACAAAGCGATGTGAGATGCCAAAAGTCAAAACCCAGTTTATTCTAAGCAATTTGTAGTGTGTATTAATTTATCTTAACCATTATGATTACATGTTTAGATAGACATTAATTAATGTATGTTATCTATACTATTTATAAAGCCTTTAGACACTTCCTTCCTATTTAATTTTTAAGATTTTCTAAAATAAATTTTAAGCAAATACAAGTCAAAAAACATAATTTACATGTATGTAAAGCACAAATCAAACTACAAAAACATAATTTCTTACATACAATTAATTCATTATTAAAAACACCCCTTTCACCAAACTATACAACTATTTAAACACAATATACAATATAATCAAGCTACTAACCCAAGAAACCCCTTAATTCGTAGACAACAACCCAAAGATGTGAGTGGAATTTTTATCACATAACACATGGAAAGACAAAAAAATCATTTGTGTTCTTCGCGGGTTACTCGAAACGATCAAAAAGTGTTCTACATTTTTGTGTTGGTGTTTCAATTGCAGAATCGAATCGGAAAAAAAATTAACATGACTCGAATTATTCAAAAAACACACACTCACAGTCTCCAATGAAACCTACCACCAACTTCATCCTCCGCAAACCTCCCCTCACCACCACCGTCTCCTCGTCTCACTCATCATCATCATCTTAACCTTCTCACTCTTCAACACCGCCCCAACCTCTTATCCCAACCTATCTTACCCCAATCCATCTTACCCCAACCCATCTTTCAACCATAGCTTCGTTTATATCCTAAAAAAAATTAACAAATATGTTACAATCATTCTTTGGTTCGTTTAATTAAAACACAATAACATAAACACCTACCGAGACCTTATTTCAAATATCTTAAAGTCGTGGTTATTGATTGCTTCGAAGAACAAAAGACGATGTGCAACTTTGTGGTTGTTAGAGGGTCATGGTTTGTGATTCATCTTGATAAGCTGAGATCATGAATAAGTGTAGTGTTTGTGTTTATCTAATCGGTTATTACTATGAAGGAGATGAGTTTGGTAGTTGAGAGGTGATGTGAGAAAGGGCAGATAACTATGTGTATGTTTTAGGGTTAGGACAAATAAATGAACAAAGCGTATAAGTGTTATCACTTATACAGGGCATGAGTTGGACCGGATCGGGCATCTCTTTTGGTGGGCTTGTGAACCGTGTATTTGATTTGGATTGGGTTGAATTACTAAACGGAATGAAATGCTATTGGGCTGACAGAATGATTGGATTAACAAAAGTGTTATCCGAGTATTATTTGGTTACTATCAAACGACTTTGACCTCCTACCTTGATGATATTAATAATTATAACTTGTATAATTTTGCAACATTGATAAAATAACTTTCAATTTTGTAGATATGTAATTTTGCTATTTCTTCATGTTAATCAAACCTAAAACTCTCATCATCCGTAATTTGAACCTCACAATAAATGTACAATAAAAAAAGATTGTCACCCGTAAAACTTAATTACATGGTACCCGCCGTCGCAACGCGCGAGTACCCTGCTAGTACTTGTAATATAAACTTTACATAAGTTATTGGTATAAGTCGATGGCTCTTTTTTATGAGTCATAAAATTTTACATTATAAATACAAGAAATTTGGAAAGTACGAAAAAGGTGGAGAAGATGCTATGAAGTATAATAGGCACAACCAATTTCTATAAGATTTTATGTTTCTTATAACTGATTTCCATTTCTTTTTTACAGATATGTATATTTCTCAATCATATGCCAGGTCGTTCGGTTTTTGAGACTCGTAGATCCAACATGTGGGACCGGTTGCACCACCGACCCAATAGAACGGCTACTATGATTCCTGGACCGAGTATTAAAACCAAAGTTAGTGTATATTGTAAGTTGTTTCTTTTTACTAGTGCTTTAGATGCAAATAGGAATACAACTTGGTGATCACACTAAAAGTTGTATGGTTTGTAAAGATTAACATACTCAAAATTCGAAACACCTTTGTTGCTGCCAAAATGACTGAAAATAAGTATTACTATCACGAAGTCTATAAAAATCGTGTAAGTGGAGGAAATAGTTTGGTTTCACAGGTTAAATGTATTTTACAAGACATATATATACTGATTAGTATATAAGAGTGTCCCTTTTTAACATGTCGTGTTTGTGCTCATTAAAAGCCTTATGTACTATATCATAAGCTCTATATATTAAGCCATTTAAGCTCTATTAAGAGCCTTTTGAACTATATCATAAGCTCTATATATTAAGCCATATAAGCTCTACTAAGAGCCTTTTGTACTTTATCATAAGCTCTATATATTAAGCCATATAAGCTCTACTAAGAGCCTTTTGTACTTTATCATAAGCTCTATTAAGAGCCTAAAAAACCCTTTCATGTTCATGTGTTGTTCATGTAAGTTCCAAGCATCATTAAGCCCACGTGCATCAAGCGCATTTTTGCAAATCCTCACTTACCTAATCTAAATCCCTAGCTTGAGTAAGGATTGTACTTGCAACGATTGAAAAACATTTTCATTGATGGACTTTAACCCTTCGATGAAATGCCACATTTAAAAAAATGACGTCTTGGTACTTTAGCAACATTTTGACCATTGTAGTAAAATACACCTCGAACGCCTTCTCATATATGAGTTTCCAGTCTGACGCCATATATCCCCCCATTTGGTCAGCCTACTGAAACTTGAAAAACTCCAATCCCATCAACTATTCTAGCTTTTGAACTTACTAAAATTAAGCTTAAAATAAGATCCAATTAAGAATTTGATATGCTGATAAAGATGCAAGATAGGAAATTTGAAAACTTCAATTAACCTACCTTTAATGTCACCCTTGCCTTTCTATTTATAATCAAAACCTTCGATGTGGGATAACCATTGATGGTATATCATTTTCATAAGAGTTTGCAAGCAAAAAAAGTTGGCGAAGTCTTTTAAATGAATTTAACAAGCCTACTTTGAGGTATCATTCCCTCCTTATTTATAACCAACTCCCACAAGCCACTTTTTCTCACAATGCGATGTGGGATGCAAATGGTGTAATTGAATTTATCTTAGCCATTACGATTACATGTTTAGATAAACACTAATTTATATAATAAAAGAATTACATCATTTCGAAGTGGTTTTGCAAAAGTCTTCTCATTGAAAAAAAAATTAGACCAATAGGAGAGGTTGATTTTGCCAAGTAAGCGAAATCATGCGACGTGATTGGTTAATAAAAGTCAAAATTAAATTGATTTTGGTCAACATTTAGTTTATTTGGTGTAAAAATTTGGTTGAGAATAAAAACACATAAAAATATAGGTGTCAAATTTGTGAAAACAAAACTTTAAAAAAGATGGGGTAATTAATAAAACTTTATTAGTTAAATTTTTAAAAATTGTATAAAGTTAAGTGTAATATTACAAGTTTCCACGTTTTTTAATAACTTTGAAAATTAAACAAATGTTCCCCTATATTTTATACCCCCTATACTTTATAACTTAAAAATACAATATATATGTTGTTTTAAAACTCCAACATATAAATATACATAAGATTATAAATGTCATTTTTTTACTATATATGTTTATTAAGGACTCATTTATTTCATATTAAAAGTATGACAAATTTGGACACGAATTTGAATATTAAATACGGCTAAATTATTGAAAACGAGAATATAATTATCAAATTGTAAGTACGAGCTACTGTAATATGAAAAAAAATGTGATTGTACTTATAACAAATACTCATGTAACTTTTATTTATTTATATAAGGATATGTAGAAAAACATTTTTAAAAAACTTTAAGGAGTATATTTTAATTTCATCAACGTTTATTATGTGCAACTAAATCGCATCTGATGTACATCATAATATCAATAATGAAATTTAAATAGGAGCATCAACATCTATATCACCTAAATATAGTTGAATCTTGAGTTATCTAACAAAATTTTTTTTACAAAATTTAATTATACAAAATTCTAATTGATATAATGAATAATGAAAAATTCGTGCACAAGTATACAATCATACGTAATTACCTTTAAAGACATAATATTTAGCACTGATACAAAATATTTTTTCTGCCAAAACCTTGTGCGTGCACAAGTATTATAACTAGTTAATGTATGTTATACTTGCACTAGTTTTTTTCCCATAGTTTTATAATTGTTTCTAATAAAATCTCCGCCGTTCAAAAAAAATAGTTTTATAATTGTTTTAAATAAGTGTCTTTAAGTCCATAGTTTATTATATGAGTTACAAAAATAAACACGAATCATAACCAATAAATTTTTTTTATGTAGCATTTGTGTCTCTCGTAAATCTTTTCCTTTTCATGCATCGGTTCGTATTGTTTTGAATATTTACAAAAAATTACAATCAAAACTAATTATCATTTACTTTGTCTGCTTTAGGTGTAAGTATGGAATATTAGGACTTGCTAATGATCATCATACCAAAGTTATAGTCATGTCGAGTTTGTAACAGTTGTAACATTTTTGTAACTTTGAAAAGGCCAATACTCTTGAGCGTTTTTGCTAAAAGTTTTAAATGAAGCAAAAGACATAAGATTGTTGACTTGTCATAGTTTACACATGCCAATCTTGTATCTATCATTTCCTCTGTATTTACAAACATCTTTCCTTCGGTTCCAAGTGCGATGTGGGATGGACAAGGCCCAGTTGATTTTAAGGAATTTGCTACACTTCTAAGATTATAAGTTTAGGTAAACAGTAATTAATGTGTGATACAACATGCTTATTATAAGCAATGACGTTGCCCCCAACCTTAGTATATGTAAAAGCCATATATAGTGCCTGTAAGAGCAGAAGAGTGACTCTTTGGAATCATTCGAAAGCATTCTTCCTACAGCCTAGAGGCGGTAACAATACTTCAATTTAACAAACAATTACCCAAAAAAAAACATTTGGATGGTCTCATTTAGGTGTCTTAAAATTCCACTTCACCACATATATCCAAAAGAAGATGATTTACAGTCAGTTTTAGCAAAGTATAAGCTTCATACAACTACTTAAAACATGAGGTGGAGCGTCCCAATAAAAAGTATAAGTGTGCAAATCAACATAATCTGATGAGGTAACTCAAACCACGTTTCTGGGCATTTGGAATCATACACATCGAGTTAGTTTCGACCTACAACCACCAAGGAGAAACACTCTAAATGGCTAGATAATTTTTCTGTCTCACCTATGAATTTATAATAGAAGTAAACATTTTCGTCGTCCTTAACAGATCCTTTGAGCTCAAATCCAATCTCTTCTTACAACCCATGTCTAATACTGTGAGTTTGTCAATAATTAAGAAGCAATCTTGTTAAAGTTCAAATAACCTTATACAATTGATTCAAAAAGGTTATATATAAAATTATGAGCTTGTCAAATATTATTAAAGGACGATGATTAGAAACTACCAAAGTTCTTTACGAAAATTAACACTACATAACATAATTTCATCATGTTCCGTGACACCTTGGGACACCTCAAACTCGTAGAATAATCCTTGATATAGCCCCTACTAGAATTCAAACTACAAAATATCTATATTTCAAAGAAGTGGCTCTGGAAGGTTATGATTAAGTTGGACATGATTAACCATTCATATTCGTGAAATGTCAAGGTTTTTTTTTCTTAATGTTTAAAATTGTAAGCTTGTCAAAAAAATTAAAAATCAATGCTAATAATTCATCCATGCAAACTTATGAATTTCAAACATAGGCTTTTATAGGAATTCAACATGCCTACCTGTATTTCTATACTTCCCTCCTTATTTATAACCAACTCCCACAAGCTACTTTTCTTTAGAAAGCAATGTGGGATGCCAAAACTCAAAACCCAATTTATTTATAAGCAATATGTGGTTCACTTGTGTATTTGAATTTATCTTACCTATTACAACGGAATACATGTTTGAATAAACACTAATTAATGTATGTTATGTTCTTATATTTGAACTAGTTTTTATGATGTTATACAGTATACTCGCTGTTATGCAGTGAAAGGTGCTCAATCCGTACCCATGAGGTTTAAGTTAGACACATATACGTGTCTAACGCATATTACCGAAAGCCGCGTTGATTGTGGGTTTACCGGCTGATAGTTACTCGAAGCTCTTTTTTCCAAAAGTGAGTGATCATGTATACTGAAGGGATGGTACTTGTACTTCACGAGTTGATTATTGAATGGTTGAAGACTTGGAGTTATGAGTTATGTGTGGCAACGGATGGTCGCGGTACATAGGTAAGGTGTGTTTAAGTTTGCAGGTGTTGGTGAAAATTGGTTAATATGAAGTTTTATGTTTTCATGTATGTGTTTTATTTATAATCTTCAAGTTTGTGATTACGTTTATTTTTTGGACTAACGATGGGATTGATGCTGATACATGATGATAGTGAGCATATATGATTATTTTTGTTGCTTCATAGCTACTAATTTTGGTATTTTGTAGGTGACATAAGTGTTGTTAAGAAGATGATTAACATTAGAGATCGGCAGCCAATTAGTTAAGATAATTGGCTGGTTGGGACAGAACTGAGAGCTAGCCGGGCTGGTCTGAGTACACCCACAATCCTTTTCACAAAGACGTCGAAGAGGGAAAATCAAGTGGACTGACTAGATGAAGTGGCATGCCGTCATAAAAGACTTAAACATCCTCAAATCCTTAAAATTCAAATTAAATGTATATTCTAAATTAACTTTTGGTAAATGTTTCCATGTATGGTATTGATTCGTTAGTCATCCCAGTTTACGCACAATGGAAGAGGTGACAGAAATGAACCTTCTACATCGATTGAAGTTGAAGGACCTTTACAAAATTACAAGTAAAACCCATTAGCAACTAGCTTTAAGGACTTGACGATATTTTGCATCTTCGAGTGGGCCAACTTAACCTTTTTCTACTGCTTGCAACCTTCATAGGTCCTCAAAGTTGGCCCACTCGAAGATGCAAAATATCGCCAATTCCTTAAAGCTAGTTGTATAATGGTGCTCATTTGCGACAAGGATGGAAAACCAACAAATCGAACAACAAATGTGGTGTACAAAAGATGTCTTGATCAGATTACCTGAGACCTCCTTACAAGGTAAATACTCATTAAATTATCTTTTTTTGGGTAAAGGGGAGTAATCCTGCACCCTGGTAAATATAATAACCAAATAAACGTTTAAGTACAATGGATATGAGTGAAATCCCATATCTCAGCCCGTTACATAGGCATAAAGCTTACATAACAAGATACTTCCTGTTTTCTAAACAAGAAAACAAACCACTACTCAAATGATAACATAAGACATAACGAAATAAAATTACTTCCTAGGACCTTGAAACTTTGTGCCATACATGGCATTAAAGGCATCCAAATTCCCTGGAAGATCACGAACCTGTTTGGCATAGTCATCGAAGTCATAGTCATCATACTCATCTTCAAACTCTTGGCCACCACCAAATATATTAGCAGACTCATCAAATGGGTTAGCAACCACCTCATCTTCATAATCAGACACCTCGATCTCTCCCACTTTAGAAAACGGGTTAACTCTCTTAGTAGAAGAGGCAGGCGGTATACAAGACTCACTAGTTTGAGGAGCCACTCCCGACTCCATCTCTTTCAAATCACTCACAAGGGGTTCTTGTGATGCAGTACCTGTCTTAGTAGACTCATCTTCATTAACTTCCATTGTACGACCAGAATCCACATCCTTGTTAGTGTCATTAGAAGGAGTACCAGACGCATCCATATTAAGAGCATCAAACTGGTTAGATGTAGCAATCTTTGTTCCACTCGAACTAGCCACATCAGAAGCATTCTTCTTGGTGACTTCCACTTTCTTAGGTTCAGGAGGAGTCTTTTTAGGTTGGTATTGAAACTGTTTACCCACAACAGGTTTGAAAAACCCTCCTTGACCCGGAATAGAAGACCCACCTTGCTTTCCCTTCTTCTTGTTATTAACCGTCTTGAAACCATCATTAGCACGCTTAGTAGGCTGAGCAGGAGGTTCAACAACTTTAGGACAATCAATAGGAGTATGACCAAAAATCTTACATTTATCACAATGCGGTGGTTTCCACTCATATTCAACCCGTATCGTCTCGATAGTCGAACCCGACCCATCAAGTAACGGAATATCAACAGTAAGGCTGTCCCTAAGTACCTCATCTGACTTCACTTCAATCATGCATCTAGCAAAACTACTACGTCCCCACGAGTCCTTGCACATTTGGCTAGTGAAAGCATCTAACCTTTTGGGCGTTCCTATCAATGTGGCAAGGAGACTAAGGCCATCATCAGAAAACATAGCAAGAGGAACATCATGGAATTTAACCCACACCGAGATATTGGTCAAATCCTCTTTAAGTAAGTTGGTGTTCAATGTCTATGGTTTAAGAATAATAGGTACATTTCTAATCAACCAAGGACCGTTTTCAATAACATCATCAACACCTTTCTTCGAATTAAACTTAAAAAAGAAGAACCCCTTTGCATTCATCATTACCTTTTGTATACCGAACTTAGCCCACGCATTGCATACAAAGTAATCAACAACAGGAAAAGCAAGGCGTTGACCAAGGAAATACCAATACAAAGTATTCTCAAACCTAGTGTTCACTTCTTCAACCACTTTCATAGGGACAGAAAGATCCACACCATTTTCTTTCTAACTACATTCCAACCTACGAAAGTTAGATGTGTTTTTCTTTGGTTCAGTAGAAGTAACACCAGCATACGATGAAGAAGGTTGTTTCAAAGCACCAACCTTCTCAATACCACCTGCCCCATGTGCATTCGTATCAACCTTAACATTAGCATTAGTAGGACTACTAGTAGCATTAACATTAGAAGCCATAGGACCACTCGTATCATGCGGAGATTTCGAATAATAACCAATAGCAGTAAGCATCTCTTCTAGCTCCTTCTATGACTGTGGCACCTTAAGATGCTTAAATGGATTAGTCCCAATAGAAGTAGTGGCATCCACTATCACAGCTGGTTTTAATGGTTGCCCATCATCACCCACAAAAACAAGTTTTCCCTCCAATATTTGTTTCTCAATAGCACGAATTTTCAATAAAGTATCATGACCCTCAGGCTCGTCATGGCTAGGTGCATCATGACTAGGGGTCGAACCAAGTGAAATCGGCTCCACTTGTCCATCAGTACCAACAAGAATAGACGAAGGTGTACCTTTGTCGGACGCAACACAACTATCAGAATCCGTACCACCAATAATACCAGTAGACTGCGCAACCTTCTCCACATCCAAATTATTGTCAACCAAACCAGTAACCGGCATAGTAATATTCATCTCTCCTATATTCGACATCACACATATACACTTAAGTAGTTTTCAATGGAAATGTCCCTTATGCACATGTCCTGCAGTTGAACCATGTACATTCTATTCTCCCAATGGTTACTAGCGATGAATTAGCGACTTGTAATTCTGAATTTTAGAGTACTTTTATTGTAATGTATATTACCTTTTAAATAAAATGATGGGACGATTCATGGTAGTAGAACTCAACTTTATGGAATTGCACTACTACGGTTTTACATCATTAACCCATCGGATCACTTTAATTTTACTTTAGACCCGTTTTACTAAAGATACGCAACATATTTTTTCAAATAAACAGGTCTACGCAATTTACTTTGTAAATTGTCAAAGATATTTCAAATAATCTTCGATCTAACTAATATGACCGGTTACTAGCATGTTAACAGGATTAAAAGTTACACTTTTGGTCCTCAAACTCGAACAAATTCGCGTACTCGATCCTTTTTTGGTAACGCTTGTTAAAAAAAAAATTCTTAAATCCTAAAAAAAATTTAAAAAAATTTAAAATTGTAATTATTTATTTTAAAATCTTTAAAATTGTAATTATTTAAAAAAAAAATCCAATTTTTTTCACAAAAAATAATAAAAAAAATTATCAGATTTTTAAGAAGGGTTTTTTTTAAAAAAAAAACTGTTAGATTTTTTAATATATAATTAAGAAATACTATTTTCAAGATTTTTAAAAGAATATAAAAAATTTATCGAGACTAAAAAAATGTACAAAAAAATTTATCCAATTTAAAAAAAAAAAAAAAAAAAAAAAAAATTATCTAGATTTTCAGAACAAAAATTTTAAAGTTCTTTTCTTTTTTTTTTAAAAAAAATTAGCAAGCGTTACCAAAAAAAATTAAATACGCGAATTTGTTTCAGTTTAGGGATCAAAGGTGTAACTTTTAATCTTGTTGTAACCTATTAACCTGCTATAACTGGTCATATTAGCTAGATCGAATATTATTTGAAAGAGCTTTGATACATGGACCTAACTAAAGAGGCCTAAAAAGAGACCTAATGCATAAATGTATTGTACTGTACAATTCATTTATGCATTAGGTGTCCTTTTAGGCCTCTTTAGTTAGGTCCATTTATCATTTTCCAATAGGAAATTTGTTGCGTATCTTTGACAATTACAAAGTACATTGCATGGACATGCTTAACTGAAAATATGTAACGTATCTTTAGCTTTCACCATAAACAAACTAAACCCATTTGACATACGAAACAACCTATAACTAAACCCATTTGACATACGAAACAACCTATAACTACCCATTTAGTTACATGTACATGGGTCGAATTTATGAAAAAGTTTGTCCAAGAATATGCTAATTTCATGGTTATTTGGTTAAAGTTTGACTATATTGTCTCTAAAATTATTTTCTGTCGACATTTAACTTCTCAAATACTTTGGCATTAGTGGCTGGGCTAAGTTTTCATTTTTGCATCATTTTAGCGGTTACACTTTTGCACTCTATTATTACCTATATCGATGTTTTATATATATGAAAGTGACGGTTTACGCTAGCATGATCTTGGCCCCGAACATGAATCCTCAAGTGCCTTTGGGTCTTCGAATAAATGTTCCATAACTAATTATATGACGGATAAAATATTTTGAAAATAATCAAATCCATGAACAACACTGAACTAATATAGTTAAATATTATTATTTTTGTACTCATAGTCTGAACCTTATGAACGCACATACATTTAAACTAGTTAGCAATAATACATTAATTTAACGGTATACTAGAATAAATCACCTAAACAAAAAAAGAAGAAAAATGATATATGGACCTAAATTTAGGCCTAATTGTAGACTTAAAAAAAAGTGTTAGCATCCAGCTGCAGACAAGAGGTCACTTATTTTACAATCCATCAGAATGATGACACTTGTTTTTAGGACTACAATTTGGCCTAAGTTTATGTCCATATATCATTTTTCAGAAAAAAAAGAAAGAAAAAAAGAAAAAAAAAGTTAGCTACTAAATTGAAAAACTTAAAAAACTTGTTATTATTTTATGACATAAACCATTTTAAATTTTATAGC